>CM075998.1:2806725-3021141 GCA_038087875.1 Malacoraja senta
CGTGGACCCTCCGCCGCTTTCTTCCCCCTTTTCATCCGCAGGTACATCTCGTAAGTCGGAGGCTTGTCCGGCCGCGGTCTCGAACCGTTGCTTTCGGGACTGTTGGGCGGCGGCGGTGTTGTGTATCCCGGCTGGACGTTCAGGGGAACAAGACGCCTGGTCTCTGGTGGCCGGTGAGCGCTAGCCCGCTGCTCCTTGTAAGGTCTATACCCCAACTGTAGCCTCTGGTCACCGAGGGGCAAATCCTTCACATACTGAGGTGCCCACTGCTCGTATGGCGAGGGAAGGAGTCTCCTGGGCTCTTTTGGTTGACTCTGTGATCGTTTGAGTAGCGAATTCCACCCACCGCCAAAGTCCTGGTTTTCCAGCGCTCTCTGCTCCATCCACCTTTCCGCCCGATGCCTCCCCGGTCCGTCATCCCTCGACTGCCACTTTCCCAAGTCATCCATGCCGCCCCTGTCCCAGCGGCCGTGGTTTTGGCGGTTCTGCACCTTCAGCCCTTTGGCCGCCGTTGAGACGGTCGGGCTGGTGCGTGGCTCTGGCCATCCACACACGGGCTGAGCCCCCCAGTGTACAGCGGGCGGAGTCTTCTTGTCCTTGCTTCTCCTGGAGATGCCACCCGCTTCAGTGGAGGGCAGGTGTGGTGAGAAAGGTTCCTCCCAACAGCTGCAAGACAGAACACAAACCCCAGTTAATGAGAATATGGGGAGAAGGCGAATCGAGGACCGGAGGACATAGGTTTAAGGTGAAGGGGAAAAGATTTAAGAGGAATCAGAGGCGTAACATTTTTCACTCAAAGGGTGGTGGGTGTATGGAACGAGCTGCCAGAGGAGGTAGTTGAGGCTGGGACTAGGCTGGGTAGTTGATTCCTGGGATGGCAGGACTTCCATATGAAGAAAGACTGGATAGACTCGGCTTGTACTCGCTGGAATTTAGAAGATTGAGGGGGGATCTTATAGAAAAGTACAACATTCTTATGGGGTTGGACAGGCTAGATGCAGGAAGATTGTTCCCGATGTTGGGGAAGTCCAGAACAAGGGGTCACAGTTTACGGATAAGGGGGAAGTCTTTTAGGACCGAGATGAGATTTTTTTTTTCACACAGAGTGGTGAATCTGTGGAATTCTCTGCCACAGAAGGTAGTTGAGGCCAGTTCATTGGCTATATTTAAGAGGGAGTTAGATGTGGCCCTTGTGGCTAAAGGGATCAGGGGGTATGGAGAGAAGGCAGGTACAGGATACTGAGTTGGATGATGAGCCATGATCATATTGAATGGCAGTGCAGGCTCGAAGGGCCGAATGGCATACTCCTGCACCTATTTTCTATGTTTCTATGTTTCTATGACTATCCCAACGTTTAAGAAACAGTTAGACAGGCACATGGATAGGACAGGTTTGGAGGGATATGGACCAAACGCAGGCAGGTGGAGCTAGTGTAGATGGGGCATGTTGGTCGGCGTGGGCAAGTTGGGCCGAAGGGCCTGTTTCCACGCTGAATCACTCCATGACTCTAATAGAGAAAAAAACAAAGAATGAGAAGGAAAGTTGAGAGTGAAAATGAGAGGGAAAGAAAGCAAGTGTGAAAATGGAATCCGAGTGTGCTCTACAAACGTAGTTCCCTCGGATTCCAATCGGTGTTAGGACTATTTTTTTTTAGTCTATATTAATGACCCAGACTTGGGATCATAACCACAGTTACTAAATTTGTGGAGGACACAAAATGACTGGAGGTAGGTGAACAGTGGCGTTCCCCAGGGATCGGTGTCTGGGCCATTGTTTGTGAAAGGCCTGTCCCACTTACGCGACCTTTACAGGCGACTGCCGGCACCCGGCGACCAGAAAGACGCCACGGCTCTTTGGAGACCTCTCACGACCATAGGAGACCTCTCACGACCACGGTCGTGAGAGGTCTCCTATGGTCGTGGGAGGTCTCCAAAGGGTCGTAGCATCTTAGGTAGACAAAAGTGCTGGAGAAACTCAGCGGGTGCAGCAGCATCTATGGAGCGAAGGAATTATATAGCATCTCTCTGGTCGCCGCTGAATTTTCAACATGTTGAACATTTCGGCGACCTATGACGGGTGCCGGCAGTCGCCTGTAAAGGTCGCGTAAGTGGGACAGGCCCTTTAGTCTGTATTAACGACCCAGACTTGGGATGCAAACCACCACTGCTAAATCTTTGATGTCACACAATACACGTCAGTATTGCCAACCGCGAAGAGGGCTGCGTTCACATTCAGCAGGTTGTAAACAAACTGGTGGCATGGGCAGATATTTGGCAGGTGAAACACAAGGCGACGCAGAAAGAATGAATAAAGACCAAATAGAATAAAGATATTAAAAGATCTGCAGGATCAGAAGGGCAGTAAATAAGACATTTGCAACTCAGGGCTCCATCAATGGGAGGCGTTGAGTATTAAGGCAAGGAAATTACGGTGTACTTTTGTAAAACACCGATCTGGGATATTGTGCCCGATCCTAGTCACCACATTGTAGGAAGGATGAGCCCGATGAGTCCATTCAGCCCGATGAGTCCATTCCGACCATCGATCACCCTTTTACACCAGTTCTATGTTATCCTATATTCTCATCCACTCCTATACATTGGAAGCAATGTACAGCGGGCCAGTTAACCTACATCCCGCATGTCTTTGGGAAACCGGAGCGCTGGGAGGAAGCCCATGCGGGGACAGGGAGAACATGCAAACTCCACACAGACAGGGGCGGAGGTCGGGATTGAACCCGGATCTCTTGAGTTGCACAGCAGCGGCTCTACCAGCTGCGCCACCGTGGTGTGCGTCACCAGACCACTGACAGATACTTACATGGATCTCCCAGGATAGGTGCCAAATTTACCCCAAAGGTTATAGTTCTCACGGTTCCTCATCCCAGAGCTCATTTCCTTCTTCCTTTGAATTATCACCTTCAGAAGAAAAATGCACAAATCAGAACAAGGCCATTGCCATCCTGCCTGCAGAATATTCATCCCACATATTAATTTAGTTCAAAGGTAGGGCTCGGAAACAGCCATTCGGCCCCTCGAGTCCGTGCCGACCATCGATCACCCATTCACACTAACTAGCTCTATGTTATCCCACTTTCTCATCCACTCCCGACACACTAGGGGGCAATTTACAAAGGGCTGATTAACCTACAAACCCGCACATCTTTGGAAACCCGGGCGAACGTGCAAACTCCACAGGGAGAACGTGCAAACTCCACACACACAGACAGCACCTGGGGTCAGGATAGAAGTCTGGTCTCTGGCGCTGTGAGGCAGCGGCACCACCAGCTGCCCACTGTGCGCCATCATGTTTACTACATGACAACTGTACTCTGAATAGTATTGTGAAGGCAGTGAAAGCCTTGTTTTATCCATTCTCTTTAGTGAGTGTTATCTTCCTCTACAATGAGGTGTGGCACTCACAGTGGTTTCCATGTGAAAATAAATGCAAAATGAACCGTAGCAAAACAATGAAATAGCAAGCCATCACAATAGTTTGTATACTTGGCGATAGGTTTCATCCTTGGTTTATGCTACGGCTAGATTTCGGTTTTGGCTTATTATTGTCACGTATATCAAGGTACATTGAAAAGCTTCAAAAACAAATTAGATCTACTGTACATACAATGAGACAATCCAGTCAAACTCAGGTACAATAGGTGGAGCAAAGGGGAAGATACAGAGTGCAGAATCTAATTCTCAGCATTGTAGTGCATCAGTTCCATAGACAAAGTCCATTGTCTGCAATGGGGTAGAGGTGAATCAGACGGTACCTTAGCTGATGGATAGCCCGTTAAGAAGCCTGACAACAGACACTCGATAAAGCTTGCAATAACTCCATTGGAACCCAGGGAACACAAGTCCAAACAAATTCCTTTGGACGAACTCTGCACAAAACAAGGATTGCGATCGGCAACATTGCAATGGGAGATTTGCCGTAACATTCAGAAAACAAGTAGTATTATAGAACTCACCAATTATTCAATGCTTATTGCAGAGTTCCCAGTCTCCCTTGCTGAGTCAAATTCCTTGGTCTCTCTCAGGTGGTGCTCAGTTCTCAGTGTTGCTAGATTCTGAAATACCAGCGATTTATTAGGAAAATATACTGCAATAAAGTCCTGTGTTTGCTTTGGTCCCCTGCGTTTAACTCCCCGAGCGAGATTGACATTATTGTAATTTAACCGCTAAACCACAATAATTACAAACCAAGGCAGGCTGGTGTCAAAGGACTCTCTAGTGCTTGCACTCCCACCGAATTCTGCACATATTCCCCCTCATGTGGCAATAATGAACTGAAAGCTGGTCGCTAACAGCGCTGATATCAGCACATTATTTGGGCCGTGTTGGCAGCAGAATAGTGATGACCACGTCTCTCTTTCTTTCTCCCCCTCGCTCTCTCTTTCTCCCTCAAATATTATTATCCTTGAATCACCGATCTTGCAAACCAACTTTAGCTGCTGATTCAAAGCCAGAAGAAGCATGAATTAATCTTAGTGAAGAAGCCCTGTCCCAAATACTATGCGGAGTTTATCATAGATAATGTTCACTCCCTCAAGTCTGAAGTTCCCGTTCACTCTTACCAGATTTGTTTAATGGGATTAAGTTGCAGGAAGCTGCACGTTTGGGAACATCTGTGGACGTCTTAAAACACAAATGGAGATACTTATTGATATTTGAAAACTCTTCTGCAGTGCACTGGTTTGTACTGAAGGGGGAACAAGATGGCGACTCCTAGAATTGCAGTCTGTCAAATATTTAAACGAGATTTTGACAAAATCCCTGAACTCCCCTTGTATTTTCTTTCTTTATGGAACATTGGCTGCAGTTTATCTGCTGACTTTTGTTGAGACTGCAGTCATGTTTCATTCCCAAATATTTAAATTTCTACAGATGCTCCCACATTCTCTCCCAAACAATTGAAGACAGCAAGGACACTTACTTGCAGCTGCTGGAAATAGGTACAAAAACAAGCAGTGTTTTTAACAAATATAATAACAAATTAAACCATGGCATCGACTCTTGCATCAACAATGGTGAAAAGCTAATGAAACGCATGAAATATTTATCATCATGAATAACATACTGTGGGAGTTTTTGTTTGACCGCGTTAGAGGGTCAAGGTAATTATTTGGTACAATATACAAAGCAGTAATAATGATGTTCTCAGGATCCAGCTATTATTGTTGGCGCCAAAGATAGACACAAAATTCTGGAGGTCAGGCAGCTTCTCTGGAGAAAAGGGTAACGTTTCAGGTCGAGACCCTTCCCCAGACCGAGAGTCAGGGGAGGGGGAAACTGGAGATATGAAAAGGTACATAGAAGAAATGAATGAAAGGTACAGAATGCTAAAGGACAAATCAAAGCCAGCATCCTATACTAACTGAAACATGATGGGAAAGTAATAATTTAAGAATATTTGTTTTACCTGTGCTATGGTGGTGGGGTTTGTTTCGAATCATTTAGTTTGGTACATATTATTGTAAGTAAATTAATAAATTATTTTTGGTTTAAAAAAAACCCTGAAGCATAACCTCTTTACGTTTCTTTTTAATCCCCCTCACAGTAAACAATAACAAATTCCATCAGCTTTCCTAATTACTTGCAGTCTTTGTCTTCTTGCATTTTGCAAATGTCATGTCAGGAACACAGTATCAATTCACCCTCTGGTCCCTACAGTAATTATCCGACCTTATATCCATGGATATGTGCCTCTCCATGAATGTTACAACACTATATAATCAGTGCCCCATCACAATTATCAGTTTATGGAGAGTCCCATTACAAACTTTGGTCCTCAGCTCAAAACCTGGTTGCAAAGGAAAGTGCTGCTTGGAAAAAATGTAAAACATCAAATTGGAAGCATTTGATTTCCAAGCGGAATATGTTCGGCTCTAATTCCCGAAAATATCGAACCGAGACAGAGGTAGAATGGAATTCCTGAAAGGAATATTAATGTCGAGAGACAGACTGACTGGCTGGGCTAAAACACCACCGAGTGTGAATGGGCTTTGCGGAGATTAGCAGACACCAGCTCAGCACATACCGAGTAGACACACCATCAGCATGGGTCAGGGATTATTCCCACAATCATTAGCTCACTCTGTAACCACTGTACCAGAGTGACACTAAACCAACAGCAGAATTTGTGATATGAAAGAAAAATGGATTTTCCATTTGCTGGTATCACCTTTTGTCTTCGCGTGAATGACAAGAGTACAGCTACATTTTTGGGAGGTCTTATGTATGTAAACTTCTCAACAGTGCATAATTGGCAGTGTAACAAAATGTAGGAATGTATCACAATAGTAGTGATTCAAGGAGGAGTTATAGGCTGACATGACATTGGTATGCAGAGTTAAATCAGCCAAAAGCATAGTTTAGTTTAGTTTAGAGATACAGCATGGAAACAGGACCCACAGCCCACCGAGCCATGCTGCCCATTATCACTCGTTCCACTAGTTCTACGTTGTCCCACTTTCGCATCCACTCCTGACACACAAGGGCCATTAACCGACAAAGCTGCACGTCTTTGGGACGTGGGAAGAAACCGGAGCACCCGGAGAACGTGCAATCTCCACACAAGGTCAGGATCAATCCCAGATCTCTGGCGCTGTGAGGCAGCTGCTCTAACAGGCCCTTCGGCCCACCGAGGCCGTGCCGACCAGCGATCCCCGCACATTAACACTATCCCACACACACTAGGGACAATTTACATTTGTACCAAGCCAATTGGTATCCAAGCATGTGCATTACATCGCTGAGCAACAAACCTCAGTTCATTTCAAATACATTTGAAAGAATTTACAAGGCCACGGGGGATGGCAGGGCATCAGGACAATATGGATTGCTCTTACATGGAGCCTGCAGACTCATCGGGCCAAATTGGCTCCTTTCATGCTGTAACCATCTGCGATAACAGAAGAATTTCTTTGATGCTCCTCATTCTCACAAAATATCAAACTTTATGAGCATGTTCTGACATCTTTGTGAGTAGTTTGCAGTGGGGGTAGTTTAGTTTTGTATAGTTAAGAGATACAGCGTGGAAACAGGCACTTTGGCTCAGAGTCCGACCAGCGATCCCCACACTCTAACACTACCCTACACACACACACACTAGATACAATTTTACATTTACATCAAGCCAATTAACCTACAAACCTGTACGCCTTTGGAGTGTGGGAGGAAACCGAAGATCTCAGAGAAAACCCACGAGGTCATGGGGAGAACGGACAAACTCCGTACAGACAGCACCCGGGTCTCTGGCGCTGTAAGGCAGCAACTCTGCGCAGACTCTTGCATATTGTCTCAGTGGAGTATTTCTATACACTTTGTACTTAATCTAGGATGGTGCTTATGTCTCGTCATACTTTGCTGAACTGCATGCAAAATATTTTTTTACTGTATCTTGACAATAAAGAACTATCGATAGCACCTGAAAGCTATTCACAGGTACCTCATTTATATTGGTCTCAATTATAAGAACCTCAAGCAAAAGTGCTTCACGTTTTTAACTGAGCATGTAGCAGTTAAATCAGAATCTTTGACGCTAAGAGACACATGTTTCAATGCATTTTATTATGGTTTTGAAGATATTACAATTAATATCTCTTTAAATGAGATGTCAAATCTTCACAACTAATCGGCAAAGGAGAATAAACATTTCCACGAAAGAAAGGTTTGGACTACAGTTGGAATAAATATGATTTTGATTCTGTGAGGAATAACCACTGCACTTTAAGTTCACATTGATTTCACGGAAATTAAAAAAAAAATAAACAAAACAGTATTACATTAATGAGAAAAATACATTCAATTTTATACAAAACTACTGAGCGAATCACAAAAAAAAAGTTCTTAAAACAGAAAATAAAAATCATATGTCTACCATGCAATGAATAAATGGCACATTGTTGGCAAGTTCGCTCTTGACACAATTCTACGGCAAAAATACAGAGAAAATGCTGGGTACACTCAGCAGGTCAGGCAGCATCTATGGAGAAAGTGTTACCTGCTTCTCTCACTATGGATGCTGCCAGACCTGCTCAGCATTACCAGCAGCTGCAGTTCTTTTCTTGCTTTTCACAAGGATAGAGGGAAGTTGATTCTTATGTTTACGAGATTTCATTTTCGTGGTGGAGACAGAGCATTGCATTATACTCGAGCAAACAACACAAAGTGCTGGGGGAACTCAGCGGGTCAGGCAGCATCCGTGCAGGGAATGAATAGGCGACGTTTTGGGTCGAGGCCCTTCTTCAGACTTGTCAAATCCGAGTACTGACCCGCAACATCGCCTGTTCATTCCTTCCAAAGTTGCTGCCTGACCTGCTGAGTTCCTCCAGCACTTTGTGTTTTACTCAACATTCCCGCATCTGCAGTTTCTTGCGTCTCCATTGTATTTTGCTTTTCCTTCAAACTTTGCCGTTATATTTCAGGGTCCAATGTTGTTTTTCTGGCTCCATGTTGGGGGCCAGGATGTTTGACAATGTCAACACATTCACTCATAAGTCATCTCATTTAACCATTGATCCATCGCCAAGCCCCCTCCATGGTGCTTACTGCAGCCAACCAGTGTGCCAATCTCATCCCACATGTAGGCCAAAATAACATTCTCTGCAGACACTAATGCCGCAGGAGACACTGATCCTGCATTGAAAAGGTGCACAGAAATGGAGGTGCACAGAAATGCTCCTGGTTTGGAAACACTGATTTTCCCCAGACATTTGTCCAGTTCACTTTTTGCAATGCAATCTCTTGCAGCTTTTCTGGAAAAAATTCCAGTTTCCAAGAAATAAAAAACCCTATTATGATACTATGATTTGGTAATGCGTCACAAAGATCTGGAGGTGAAATGTGATCTTAAATGTCACAAATAAGATGCTACAAATTCTTCATGGAAGGTCATCAACCCGTAACAACGTTCCCGTATTTTCTCTCTCTCTCTCTCCAAAGATGCTGCTCGACCAGTGGGGGTTTTCCACCATTTTAATTCTGTACAGTTTTGCACCGAGATTTACACAATATTCTATTCTTCAACTGAACTATTGAAATGACAAACATTATTTTCACAGCATTGTCCACAGAAATGCTGCTGGCGAACATCCACTGTGGTTTCAGTTGTAAGAACATTTGTTGTGCGCACGTTTCATGATTAAGTGGTGTGGGTCACGCACAATCTGCTCAGGTTTAAGAACAAGGGAGTGTACTCTTCATCCAAAACATTTCAACAACTTCGTTACAAATATATGACCTGATCATTTAAAAAAACTCATCAATCTAACCTAATTCCCAACTCAGTTACACCCATTATCGGAGTAGGGAAGGAGGCATAAGCCCCAGGGCTTTCAGATCTGATCAATATCCAAGGCCCACAGTTGGGAGAACTCATGCTATGCATGTTGAGTAAAACACAAAGTGCTGGAGGAACTCAGCCAGTCAGGCAGCATCTGTGGAGATAAACAGGTGAATGTAGATAGGGTAGAGAATCAACCTCACCATGATGTTATGCACAAAAAAAGACTATTTAGGTGAAGTTCTGACGGACTTTGTGCTGTGGAAAGAAGGGCTGTGCACCACCACAAAGAGAGGGGAGAGGGAGCAGGGAAACAAGAACATTGGGGCTATGATTCCTTCGGTTTCTTTCATCTTTGAGGCTGAAGCCCGCAAAGAAAATAATAATTTGTTCTCTTGTTCTTTACTCTTTTCCAGTTCTGAATACAGGTCACAGGTGTGGAACATTAAATCCATTTCTCTTTCACCAGATGCTGCCTGACCTGATGAGTGTTTCCACCACTTTCGGTTTTTGTTTCAGGTCTCTGCATATTTTTGAATTTTCATCTTCATTATACACTACTGCACTGTTTTGTTCAGTCAATTACCTCATGAAAGTTTACATTCGAAGTTCATGCAATTTACTGGAGTCATATTTGCTGAGTCTACGACTGAAATGGCAGAATTTAAATGACAATCCGCTTAGAGCCCTGAAGCTATCTTCATCCAATTCCACTTGAAAGCTCCTTGCCTGAAAATCAGACTGTGCAGCAGAAACTTAACCTGTTGTTCAAGACACACACGGTTAATTTTCGCTGCCAGAGTTTGGTTCTCAAAACTTGGGCACATCTTTTACTATTTAATTTCCGTAACAGTAGTTGTGATCTCATCAGGTAATCTGTTTGAAATGAGGAACCTGCCAAATTGTATCACCACAATGCGTTACAATTTATCAAACTGTGCTGGAATACTGGAGCTCTCGTGCTAGAATGGCCAGCTCCCAGCTATTAACCGTTAATCTGCAAACAGCCAGTTATTTAGAAGAAAGGTAAATCGGCAAGGTATACTGCCACACACATTGCACGCAAGTGAATTAAAAACCGTGTAGTGTAAGGTCCCTACAATTCGCACTCTGGATTTGAACTCTGATAAATGCAAAATTTAAAGTATGTAACACGTTACAACTTTGATATCTTTCGACAAGTAACACTTCACACAGAGTGGTGGGTGTATGGAATGAGCTGCCAGAGGAGGTAGTTGAGGCAGATTCTATAGCGATATTTCAAAATCATTTGGGCAGCTACATGGATAGGTAAAGTTTGGAGGGATATGGGCCAAACATAGGCAGGTGACACTAGTGTAGATGGGGCAGCTTGATCAGCATGGGCTCCTAGTGCCAAAGGGCCTGTTTCTGTGCTGTGTGACTCATAACTTCCAACTTAGACTTTAGCATTCAAGGACTTGAGTCAGCTAAACAATCTCCCTTCGGACTTGGGCTTGATGATAGAAATTTAAAAAAATTCTGACACCCAAATCCATGAACGTCAAAATTATATTGTAAAAATAAACCACAAAAATAAGTCAAGCGCAGAACTAAATTGCCTGTAATCACCTTTCCCCATTGTTAAAAATATACAATTTGCTGTTTAAATACTGAGAATCAGTTAAATATATTTATCCTTTTTTAAATTGATGATGGGTTGTTGTTTGAAGATTTTGAAAAGTTAAAATCAATCTCACTCCACCTTCCAAACTAGGACCATTTACGGACGAGACCATCCAAAACTCACCAAATGTCAAGTGACATAGTTACACAAGTTCAAAGAGAGTTCCATGTTATTTAATAACATTCAAACAATTCTGCTTCATCTTAAATTTGTAACTTGGTCTCGAAGGCTACAGAAATGGGCAGATTCTATTCACGTCATTTGTATCAACCAAGTTTCAACCAGGAGTGCAAAGACAGTGCAAGTCTACATTTAGTTATGTGGGAAATGGTACATCAAAAATATATATTTTGAAAAAATGGAGTCTAATAATTTGGGTGGTGGATTTACTCAAAATCATAATCAAAGAGGACACGATTTATTAAACAGTATTCATATATTCTGTCATTGATAATTTGTTTGCATTGGCCAGACTCTATAGCATGCCTATGAATAATAAAAGAATCATGTCACTGTCAACTGGGGTTACAGTAAATGCATTATTATAGTCTATACAGCACATATAAATCAAACACAAAACCAAGTATAAAACAAAGTAACATTTAGATAACTAAATAATCAGGCAGCTAAAACACTCCTAGAAGCTCCCTACCTTTGCAGAATGGGATAATTAAATGAACTAAAGACTTGGTTCCTTTGACCTGACCCGCAGTATCATTTTGGTGGATAAAGTGAATGGCTTTACGCAGGGAGGTGTAGCAAAGTAAAATCAGAATGGGAATTGTGAGCAGTTGCAAGCATCTTCCTCTATATAATGTGTCAGCACACCGCTGGTGAAAAACCGTGGGTACACGCCCATGGATACAAGATTTCCGGGCTGGTGAGGTCTCTACGTGGGGAAAATGTCACTGGTGCACTTTGTCCATACATCTCTTACTGTTCAGATTCAGATGATAGATCACCTGAGGATAAAATAACAATTGTTACTTTGCGCAATAACAATGGGCACACAAATTCTTTTTTTTTTCCTTTAAAAAAAAATTAGAAGTCATATACAGTAGTGTACACAATTCAGATGTAATTATAATACATTTCATATACAACTTCTTGTTTTTAAATTTAATAATAATAAAAAAGTAATAGAAGCAAAAAGAGAGAAAAAAAGGTTAGTGGTGAAAGTGATAGTTTGTGAAAAATACAATAAAAAGAGAGAGAAGAAGAGAGGAAAAATCCCCAGAAAAGATAAACAAAAATAAAAATAAAAATAAAATAAAAGGGATATACCTACTTCGTATCTTTGCGCACCCTAATTCAAAGCATATTTAGTTTAGTGATACAGCGCGGAAACAGGCCCGACGGCCCACCGAGTCTGCACCGACCAACGATCACCCTGCACACTAGCACTATCCTACAGACTAGGGACATCTTACAATCTTTACTGAAGCCAATTAACCTACAAACCTGAATGTCTTTGGAGTGTGGGATGAAACCGGAACACCTGGAGAAAACCCACGCAGGTCACGGGGAGAACTTACAAACTCCCTACAGGCAGCACCCGTGGTCAGGATTGAACCCGGGTCTCCGGCGCTGTAATGCAGCAACTCCATCGCTGCGCCACCGTGCCGGCCCGGGTGATCTTATTCTGGAATCACTGAGCCTTAATAATGAAAATTATGAAATATAAGGCAGAAGGGAAAAAAGAGACACATTTGAAGCCCAAGGCAAACAATGCCTAGCTTTCAAAAGTCATTCCAAGCAATCAGTAGCTGGATAAAACTGCTGGCCACACTCCTTTGCAAGGGCGAGTTCTCTCACTATGATCGCAGTTTATGGGCTAACTTTTAAGTGGTTTTCTAGTTCCCAAATGAAATCACGTTCTAACCAATTTGGCTCGCTGAATGCAAACAGTGTTCACTGATTCACCACTCGCATTTTATCCAATGTGTACTGGTTGGGGCTGATACTGCACCATGCAAATAGGTTTATAGACAATAGGTGCAGGAGTAGGCCATTCAGCCATTCGAGCCAGTTGATCATCCTGATCAGTCATGGCTGATCATCCCCAATCAGTACCCCGTTCCTGCCTTCTCCCCATATCCCCTGACTCCGCTATCTTTAAGAGCCCTATCTTGCTCTCTCTTGAAAGCATCCAGAGAACCTGCCTCCACCGCCCTCTGAGGCAGAGAATTGCACAGATTCACAGCTCTCTGTGAGAAAAAGTGTTTCCTCGTTTCTGTTCTAAATGGCTTACCCCCTATTCTTAAACTGTTGCACCTGGTTCTGGACTCCCCCAACATCGGGAACATGTTTCCTGCCTCTAGCGTGTCCAAACCCTTAACAATCTTATATGTTTCAATAAGATTCCCTCTCATCCTTCTAAACTCCAGAGTGTACAAGCCCAGCCGCTCCATTCTCTCAGCATATGACAGTCCCGCCATCCCGGGAATTCACCTTGTAAACCTACGCTGCACTCCCTCAATAGCAAGAATGTCCTTCCTCAAATTAGGTCACAGGTGGAAATAGAAGTTAAGAGGTAGAAAGGTGGACTTTGTGTACTTGCCTCCCCCGGTTAACACCAGTGCCTGTAGAATATCAGAGAGCGAGACAATCCCCTTCACTACATCATTGTCGTCAACCACAACTAACCGATGAACCTAGAGAGAGGAAAACACTTGGTCAATGACACATTGTTGTCGAAAATCAATGAAATGGACATGGTAATAGTCGATGTTGTGAAAGATTAAAGGTTTACTGGTCCTTGGCAGCAATTATTCTTTTTTAAATCCCAGTTTTAAGACATCACAATCTGTTCCATGTTCTATAAAGACTAGAGGGCATAGCTTTAAGATGAGTGGGGCAAAGTTTAAAGGGGATGTGCGGGGCAAGTTTTTTTTTTTAAGTGGTGGGTGCCTGGAACGCACTGCCAGGGATGGTGGTGGAGCCAAGATATAGTAGTGGCATTTATGAGGCTTTTATACAGGCACATGGATATGCCGGGAATGGAGGGATATGGATCATGTGCAGGCAGAGGAGATTAGTTTAACTTGGCATCCTGTCCCCATGAACATTGTGAGCCAAAGAGCCTGTTCTGTGCTGTACTCTTCCTGCTCTAGACACTAACTTTCTTGCCTGGCCCTTCAACAAGAAAGTCATTCATTCCAGTGCTTGGATAGAGTGGATGTGGAGAGGATGTTTCCACTAGTGGGAGAGTCTGGGACTGGAGGTCATAGCCTCAGAATTAAAGGATGTTCCTTTAGGAAGGAGACAAGGAGGAATTTCTTTAGTCAGAGGGTGGTGAATCTGTGGAATTCTTTGCCACAGAAGGCTGTGGAGGCCAAGTCAATGGATATTTTAAAGGCAGAGATAGATAGATTCTTGATTAGTACGGGTGTCAGGGGTTATGGGGAGAAGGCAGGAGAATGGGGTTAGGAGGGAGAGATAGATCAGCCATGATTGAATAACGGAGTAGACTTTATGGGCCGAATGGCCTAATTCTGCTCATATCACTTATGAACTTATGTTCGTGAATAAGAACACTCACTAGGTGTTCCCCTCCTGAGTGCCGGAAGTGCTCGAACGGATATTATTCTTTGAAGGAGAAAAGCAACAGGATTCAAACTGGGAGGGACAAAGATGACACTTTGAAAAACCGTGCAGTCATTTTGTAAGTTCAGCTGATATGCATCAGAAAGGAAGTGCTTCCTGGCTTCTTGCATTCCATTTTGACACGTACTTTTTATAAAAAGCAACTTCACAACATTTAGAAATAAAACATTAATTAGTTATTCTGAAACCTTGCAATTTCAAGTTTTGCAAATGACTATCTACAATGCAGCAAGCTTTAACTGAAGTTCATAGAGTGAACTGTGAGATGTCACGCCCCGCAGGATTTGCTGGAATGTGTATGCTCCATTCATGTTGCCAACAATATCAACAATGTTTGTTGATTTATTAGACCCTGAGAAACTAAATGAATTTAACTCTAAATGTTACAGAATGGAAAGTAGAATAAATGGAAACAGAAATAATCCAAAAGGAAAAGACGTTAAGGAGGCAGGCTAGGACTTTAATCCTTGGCGCACAGGAGGATGAGGGGTAATCTTACAGAGTTCATGTGATAGGATCAGAATAAGGATATTCGGCCCATCGTCTACTCAATCGTGGCTGATCTATCTATCCCTCTCAACCCCATTCTCCTGCCTTTGCCTAATAACCCCTGACACCCATACTAATCAAGAATCTGTCAATCTCCGCCGTAAAAACTAGAGGTGTAATAGAAGTGTACAAGATCATGACAGGCATAGATAGGGTGCATACACAGAGTCTTTTATCCAGACTCTTGTAGGGGAATCAAGAACCAGAGGTCATAGGTTTAAAGTGAGAGGGGAAAAATGTAATAGGAACCCGAGGGGCAACATTTTCCACACAGAGGGTGGTTGGTATGTGGAACGAGCTGCCATAGTTGAGGCAGGTATGATAACTCGCGACATGAAACAATAAATAGTTTATTAATTGGTCGTTCTATACCTCTGCGTCCACAAGCCGGTTGATAATCGTCTCAAGAGTTTCATGTTTGTAGCACTTCAGCACTCCCTCGAAGTACTGGGAACGATGCAGCAATGCTTTGGTCACCGTGATGTCCAGATTGTTGTAGGTCTTTTCCGCTGCCAGGTTCTAAAGCAGAAGCGTTTGGTTAGAGAATTGGCAGGAAGCGACAACAGGAGCGAGTATACATCTTGCTGTAAAGTACTTACAATGACATCAAACTTGGAGTAGATATCCCCCACTCGTCCTGCAGAGAAACAATTCAGGAGCAATTAACATAAAGTAAGTACTTCAGGTTGAATAAACATTGGAACTGATAATTCAACTGTTTGGTGGGTTTAAGCTTAGTTTAGAGATACAGCATGGAAACAGACCCTCCAGCCCATCAAATCCATGCCGAGCCGTTCACACTAGTTCTATGTTATTCCACTTCTCATCTACTCCCTACACAATAGGGGTCAATTACAGAGGGCCAATTAACCTACAAAAACATGTGCGTCTTTGGGATGTGGGAGGCAACCGGAGCACCGCGAGGAAACCCACGCGATCACAGGGAGAACGTGCAAACTCCACACATCGACAGCACCCGATGTCAGGATCGAACCTGGGTCTCTGGTGCCGTGAGGCAGCGGCTCTATCAGCTGCGCCACCGTGCCACTCCCATCAAGTTGAAGCATTTGAATAATGAATCCATCTGTACTTTCCTACTCACAGGTACAACTGTAAACTATTTCATCTCTGGTATAAGCTGCCTTTGTTCATTCAAGTGCCGCTTTCTCATTTGGACCAAGAAACATTGGTCCACAGGCTGGATTCAATAAAGTAGTACAGAACAAGGCATCTGGGAGAATTGCAGTAAGTACAAACTTCCCGTGACCGCGAGGGTTTTCTTTGGGTGCTCCCATCTCCTCCCACACCAAAGAAGTACAGATTTGTAGATTAATTGGCTTGGTATAATTGTAAATTGCCCCTAGTGTGTAGGATAGTGTTAGTGTATGGGGTGATCACTGGTCGGCACGGACTCAGTGGGCCAAAGGGCCTGTTTCTGCTCGGTATCTCTAAAGTAGACAATAGTAGACTTTAGAGATACTGAGCAGAAACAGGCCCATTGCCTATTAACAGGGTTCCCTACCTTCATTTCCAGTTAGTTCAAAATGTCAAATACCCTGGAATATTTAGTTCCCAATTTTGGACACTCTGTAGCCATTTTTGCAATGGCAGTAAGATCATACCCATTAACAGCTGCTTACACCATTAACTCATCCACTTGTGACACTGAGATAAGAATCTTTAAATTTTGCCTTTTAACATTTTTCAGTACCCTATTTGCCACTCGTCTTTGTTTCCGCTGCCTATTTATTACCTTTACTAATCGTCAAACTCCCACTTTGGTTCCCTCCCTCCCAACTTTCCATCTTTGACTAACCTCCTACATCGGCATCAACGTCACCACCCCCAGGATAAGTACAGTACTTGACGAAAGTGCGTTAAAAAGCACACTGAAACGGATAGCAGAAATGTTCAGACAATTGCAGAAGTTTAGGCGTTCGCCAGCTAAGTGCGATGACGTGTTCTGTACCACTTGCAATTACAGGATGGGACTTTGACGGTGTGTTGAAACATTATGAACCTTCATGGCAGAACTTTCATTTACCAGATTCATCCACCACGGGCAATGCAGACACCCGTTTTTCCACAAAGATTCCCAACGCCACATAAATAGGAGTGTTTTTGTTCACCACTGCAATGTTGTGGTACGTTCCAATATTCAATTCTTCCAATGGTTTGGACATAAAATCAGGTTTGGGCATCTCTGAAATCTGTGTAAAAGGAAAAAAAAAAAATCTTCAGAAATAGCAGCAGATATAAAATCAAATTCAGATACTTCTGCTATGACACAATAGTTACATTCTTAAGAAACCTTGCATTTTACAAACAGTTCCAATGCGAAAAGGGTCTTGAGAGTCGCAGACTCTTAATAACCAGGTCATTTTTCCTGCAGGATTTTCAAAAACTAATGGTCTTTTAAATAGCTAAAACATTAATTTTTGTTACGGCAAGCTGAACACACTAAAGGATGCACATTACATCATTTAATAGAGTATCCTTGCACAAGTGTCAGCAGAAGCAATTGCTTGTCAATTTCAGTGGCCTACAGCGGTGAAACTAGCAGCCTATATTCTTAAGAGATGATGGTGCCTAAGGAAACAGTTCACATTTCAAAGACACCAAGGCTGAATGGATCGGGTTTTGAATCCCAATGTCGATGCTATTCACCCCTCGAAAGCTGGATCGCCTCAACGCAGAGGGAGACGAGGAGGGAAGGACTTTAAGACTTTTGCCTTCCATCACAGTGAGGAGGTGCCTGGTAGACTCACTGTGGTGGATGTTAAACTGTGTTAAGTGTGTGTTTTGTTATTTTATTCTATGTTATGACTGCATGGTATACAATTTTGTTCAGACTGAAATGTCTGAATGACAATAAAGGATACTTTACTTCAAGCTCCAGAGAGTAGTCAGTGTAGTCACTGTGAGTTTATAGGATTCGAATGAACCTTTATCTTTGACCTGAAACATTAACCCTGTTTCCATTCCCACAGATGCAGCCTGAAATGCTGAGTATTTTCAGTGTTTTCTGCTTTTATTTTAATTTTATCTTTTAAAGATCTGCAGGGTTTTTTTTTGATTCTCACTAACTTTTTAATCTTTCCTCATTTTGTAGTCCAGGAATACTTACGAAGAGCTTGAGAAACTTGAGAATGCGCTTGTGGGTGAGGATGTAGAGCGTATTCCCTGTTAATGGATCAATGACCGGAAGACGATGAATTTTGTTCTTGATCAGCGATGAAACTGCATCGTATAAGCTGTGGCGATGGACAGAGGTTGTGAGACCCAACTTGACAATGAATGATACAAGCATCATTTAAACTTGGAATGGTCTTTATAATGTTTAAAATACACTTGCACAAAGACTCATAAGGTATTTCAACCGATGCTTAGCAACACTCCCTCAAATATAATTTGAACCAACAAAAACAAGGGGGCTCTTAAGTAATCAGTTCTAACAAATTTCATATATTTCATATACCCAAATGCAACAAAGGGATGAGTATTAATTCTGGTCAGATTATTTTAAGGCTCAGAGGAGCCATGAGGGAACATAGCCAAGGTGAAGCAGAAACTGGGACCGAGGGCGAAGAAGAAACAAGAAACTGTAGATGCTGGTTTACAAAAATAGACACGAGGTTCTGGAATAACTCAGCAGGTCAGGCAGCATCTCTGGAGAACAAGGAAAGGTGATATTTCGGGTTGAGAACCTTCTTCAGTCTGAAGAAGAGCCCCGACCTGAAACATCACCTATCCTTGTTCTCCAGGGATGCTGCCTGACTTGCTGAGTTACTCCAGCATTTTGTGTCAATTTTCATTGGGGAGCTGCTCACTTTAGATTCCAGGAAAGAATCTGGTCATCAAGTACGAGTTACTCTCAAGAGTTGTGGATCTGGAACCCTCCCCCCCCCCCCAAACCACTCCCTCTCCCCAGCAGCAGTCAACCGCACTGCATTTCATCTGGGGACTGTGGTTCATGTCTGTGGAGATACAAGTCTCCAGAGAAACAGGAGGGAAGAAAGTACCCAATGTGGCCCTCATCCGGAAATGGCATGCACTTTTGTAAGTCTGCCATTTACTTCTTTTGCAAGAGGGCATAGAATATTTACAATTCAGTGCAATGTGAGACGGTTTAGAACGTATAATTGGGCAGATATAGCTCTGAGAAATCAAATTACACATTCTGTAAACGATTGGATGGTTTGTTACCTGGCATTTGGAGAGATGCTCACCAATGGTTTGAAAGAGTCTTGTAGATAAACCTCTGAGAGAAGAAAGGGAAAGAAAAAGAATCAATGTGGCAATATTGTTTAGTTTGGTTTAGAGATGCAGCATAGGAACAGGCCTCACTGTGCCCACGCCGACCATCGATCACCCGTTCACTCAAGTTTTATGTTATCCCATATTAATTCAAATTAACGTTTCAGGTAATTGAAAGTGAGAGAACTACAGATACCATGAAATACAACCAGATGTTGAAAATACTCTGAAGAACCCTTCACCTCAATAACTGGTCTTCAACCCCAAATCATAACTCTGTTACTTCCCAACAACCATCAGGCTCTTGAACACAACAAACACCAATTAAACTACGAACTGTCTTGGTTGTACTAGAGAGTTTTGATTTTTTTTTTTTAAACACTAATATTGTGTTATTTTTAATTTATTGAGCTTTTTTTTCTTTATGATGTTTTCTATGAGAACTATTTGTACAGACCGGTTATGCTGCAGCAAGTAAAAATGTCATAGCTCCATTCTTTGCCCCGGTATAATGCCTCTTTCCACAGATACTGCCTGACCTGCTGAGTGTTTCCAGCATTTTCTGCTTTTATTAATGTTTCAGATATTTCTGAAAGGAAGATTATCAAACTGAAATGTTCATTCCATTTTTCTCAAAAAGAATTTAATTGTACAAGTGTATTGTGTTTTTAAAATCAAAGAACTAAAATTCTTAATTATATACTACCTAATATCACAAAACATTGTTTCTGCCAGGGCAGAGAGTACAAATTACAACTTAAATCTCAACATAAGACCAGGGCTGGAAGCTGTAATCTCACTAGTCTGCAAAGTGGTTTTAGCCACAGAACCAGTGGATGAGCAATTACTTCCATTGCTATCCCCATTTTAGCAGGAGATGCCATCTCCCCACTCCATCGTGATGAAGAGTTCTCCTAATTCCATATTAGTGTGAAAGATACATCTTCTAGATGCGCTGGGACGCATCCTCAGTAATGTGACCTGGGGTCATCGGGTGTTTCGGGCCTCACAACATCATATACCCTCGCCTAGGCAACCCAGCCGGGGTTGATCAAACAGTCTAAGCTCTCGAAGGTACACAAAAATGCTGGAGAAACTCAGCGGGTGCAGCAGCATCTATGGAGCGAAGGAAATAGGCAACGTTTCGGGCCGAAACCCTTCTTCAGACTAGCTCTCGTGCTCCTTAAAGCCTATTCATCATAAATGAATTCCACAGTTCAAGTAAATAGTAATCCTATTACCAAGTTACTTTATAGTGCAGGAGTGGGTAAAGGAAGAGAATTCCAAAAATTCTTATAATGCCTTTAAGTAAATTAAACATGTTTCATCATAGTTGTTTAAACACAAGCTTTCTTTCAGGATCCCTTTAAAAAAAAAAATCTGATAATTAATAATAAGTACACCTTTAAGTTTTACAATATTTGCGCATGTTAATAGCCGATTAAAAAGGTTTCCGGGTTTAATTTTTTTAAATATTCCCTTGATTAACTACAAACCTATACAAAGGATCTGCAAATTATAAAGCAAAGGAATAATTTTGGAAGGATGAGAAACAACGGCAGAGCACAACATTTATTTTGAAACTTACTGAAAGCATATTTTCTAAAGTCCATTTGGGAAAGTAACTTACCAATATTATTTCTAGGCCTGACAACAGAATGCAACAATTAAACATCATCCATACCCCATTGTGAGCAAATCAAAGAATTTGACCTTCCCCCATGAAACATGCTCTGGTCAGACCACATTTGGAATATTGTGAGCAGACTCAATGGTTCTAATGGCTTAATTCTGCTCCCATGTCTTAGGATCTTATGAACACATTCCAAAACACAACCCCTCCTACTCCAAATTCTCACAACCCTCACCCCTTCCGCTCGGACTTTACCTCTCCATGTTTCTATTTTGTGTTCCTCCAATTCATAGATCTGAACCTGTACAGAAGGAAACAGAGAAGAAGTTAGCCTTCTTATCCTTCTGAGGATAAGAAGTGATCCTCAGAAATCAACTGGTTGCCTCCTTCCATCTGCCCCATTTATCTTCATACAACCTTTATTGTGGACTGAGGGAACAGACTAAGACATTTCTGAATAGTTTGCTCTTAAGTCAGATGACGAGCAGAGCAATCAGGATAAGCTCATGGCTTGACCCTATGACTAAATGGGCTTTGCTGAGAGGGAGAGGGAAGAAGGAAGAAAGGAAGGAAATTGGTCAACTTTTTCACTCCGAATGTGCAAAGGTCCACACTTGGTAGAAAGAATTTAGACACAAAATGCTGGAGTAACTCAGTGGAACAGGCATTATCTCTGGAGAGAAGGAATGGGTGACGTTACGGGTCAAGACTTGTCTGGCACAGTAGTGGAGTTGAGGCTTGGGGCAGATCATCTATGGTTATATTGAATGGCGGGGCAGGCTTTGGGGGCTGCGTGGACTACTCCTGCTCCTATTTTCTTTTTTTAATGCTCTTATGTTTTATTTAATGATAACAGGATCAGTGTTTGTTGGCGTGCTCTCCATGAGGGAACAGAATTGACACCGAAAGTTAAAGAACGGCCACAAGGATGAAGTATTAGCACACATGATTTACATTTCTTCGGGGCAGGAGGGAATTCAATGCAACTCAATGGAACCAAGTTGAGTACAACCAGGGTTTTGTATTATAGAAAAACAAGGAACTGCAGATGCTAGTTTTACACAAAAGGGCACAATGTGCTGGAGTAACTCCGTGGGTCAGGCACCATCTCTGGAGAACACGGATAGGTGACGTTTCCCTGGTCGGGAACTTTCTTTGGACTGGAGTAGGGTCCTGACTGGGAAAGTCACCTATCCATGTTCTCCAGAGATGCTGCCTGACCCACCGAATTACTCCAGCACGTTGTGTCCAGGGTTTTATATTCTTGTATGTATACAGTGTTAGCATTAAAAAAACAATTTGCAGCTGAGATAAAGGTGCTTTATCACTCAAGCTCAGCGTCTACGTACCTAATGCAGAGACATACTTATAGTTATTAATACCAAAGTATCTAAAATGAACTGTAACTCCTGCATGCATGCACACACACACAAAAATCAATGTGCTTACGTACCAGTGGTGACTTGTAGTATTGGTGTAAGATATTAATGAAATCTGTGATTGTGAGCATGCCTGTAACAAAACAAAAGAACAGTCAAAATGGAAAGCAGACTAAGACTGTTGACGGCATATTATTAAAATTAGTAACCTTCATGTGCATGATTCCCTGCGGCAACTCGGAGAGTGCCATTAATGAAGGCAAATGGCCAAACACTAGTTTGTTTGCATCACATGTTTTAATTGAAGCAATCCATGATGCAGTTGACTCTGCCAGTCTGTACACCACCTCAAGCCTGTCTTCAGTCCTGAATGAAGCATCTTTGTACAGCATGGGTACAATCACCTCTTACACTTTGTTAAGCACCTACAAGCAGTCTACCTCTTACTGAAAACACAGGTCTTATTCTGGATTTTAGGGATCTTCACTGTGAAAAATTGAAAGGGAAAGTCCATCCACATTGCTACGTCATTAGCAAAGTCACTGGAATAATGTGATGTTGTGGGAAAGCAACAGTTAGTGTAAAATTCTACCACGACAAAATGTTAAGCTTCTAATGCTTATCATAAAGAGTTACAGTAGGTTGCTGTGGTGAGATTCAAACTTTAATGATTCAAAAGGCTTGCCTACCTGGACCTCTTTTAAATCATCAGATCCACATTTCCATGTTCGTATTGTATGCTCAGGGGATAGTTCATTACAACCAAGCAGACACTGACAGTGGCTCCTTGTTCATCTTGCTTTCAAAATGGACCTAATGAGTACTAAACTTGTGAGAGTGCTCTTTAAAGGGTCGTTTTTACAGCCCGTAAGCTCCACGCCGGTCTGCCATTGGGCACATGCCTCTCGCTCCAGCAAAATGAGCTGCCATAGTTCAGGTGCGATGTTAACATCCAGCACCTCAGTGAAATTCTTCCATTCATACCACAGACTGCAGCTGGGATGCGGAAGATCAGTCATCTCTGATCTAACTGGCAGAGACAGGATAGGGAGTCAGAACCTGTCTCCCAGGAGATGGGCATAGCTCTAAAGTGAGTGGAGCAAAGTTTGAAAAGAGATGTGCAGGGTAAGTATTTATTACACAGAGAGTGGCGAGTGCCTGGATGGCACTGCCAGGGGTGGTGGTGGAGGTAGATACAATAGTGGTGTTTAAGAGGCATTAAGATGGCCACATGGATATAGTACAGTGCAGGAACAGGCCCTGTCGCCCACAACGTTCGCACTGAACAGAAGTTAAACTAATCCCTTCTGCCTGCAGGTGATCCACACCCTTCCATTCCCTGCATATCCATGTGGGTACGGATAAAAGCTTCTTAAACGCCACTATTGTATCTGCCTCCACCACCACCCCTGGCAGTGCCTTCCTGCCACCCACCCCCTCACCTTAAACCCCACCGTTGTACTTCCTGAACTGCCTGGGAAGTGAAATGAAAGTTTAGCATTACTCTCTCTAGCTTGTTTATCATCCATTCAATGACACTGAAGCCATTGTTGGTTTGTCATTGCCTTCTGACCGTTTAAATACGCTGGGTGTGTCTGGTGGCTCCTGGCGATTGCCAGGAAAAGTTACCTACTACCTTGCACCTCGATATCCAAACGGGGGCACGAACATCATCACCTGTGGCTGGCATCTTTCCTACTGACGTTTTGTCATGTTTGCTGTGCCGAGGGAGTTATATCTGACCACTGAATAATAAATGTTACAGCTAACATTGGAGGTAAAACTAACTTGGACGGGAGCCATTCACCAAATAGGGCTCCCCAGCAATACAGGCCAGGGTCAACAGCTGTGCGGACTATTGATCATCAACTCACATCACATTTACTAAATAACCTATTATTTTTAGCGTGCCTTTTCTTGCACTATTAATTATATTTTTAAACATTACCATGGCAATCGTTCTTCAGAATTACTTTTCAAAAAGCTATGGTATAACATCAATGAGACTCACCCACAAAGCCCTGTGTTTTGCTGTCCCAGAGTGGAGCAGCACGGACTCCGTTTGACACCAGAGCAAAGAAAGCCTTCTTCACCTGAAGAAGATTAGAAGAGGCAAGGATCACACATGCGGATACCCACAAAGATCAATCGTCGAAAATCCAATACTCTCCCATGGGAAGACAAGACAACCTGGATAACTAAAAATGACAGGCGCATGGACAATTTTAAATTTGGCCATAAATAGTCAACGTTTTTTTGTCTTACTATCCCAAGATGGGGCAATGAGTAGTCAAATTAGGGTCCCGCATGGTAGACTGGTCGAGAAGATTACGGCACAAGGGATCTGAGGCGAGTTGACAAACTGGATCCAGGAATAGTTGGTTGTTAGGAAGCAGAGGGCATTGACGGATGAATGTTTTGCTGACTGGAAGCCTGTAACAAATGATTTACCACAGGGATCAGTGCTGTGTCCTTTGCTGTTTGTCATAGTTGACTCGGATGAGTATGTCGGGGGTATGATTAATGCATTTGAAGACAGGACAATGGTGATGGTTATTTAAAGATACACTGGGATAAAGATTAGTTGGAAAGTTGGGCAGAGCAGTGGCAGATGGAATTTAATTCCGACAAGTATGAGGTAATGCATTTTAGGAAGTCAAATTCTGATAGGACAGAGAATAAATATCATAGACCTTAGGTGCATTGGTGTACAGAGAAACGTTGGGGTGCAAGTCTATCTGCCACAGAAGGCTGTAGAGGCCAAGTCAATGGATATTTCTAAAGCAGAGATTGATAGATTCTTGATTGGTACAAGTGTGAAGGGACAAGGGAACAAGGCAGGAGAATCGGGTTGAGAGGGAAAGATAGATCAGCCATGATTGAATGTCAGAGTAGACTTAATGAGCCGAATAGCCTATTTCAGCTCCTATCACTTATGAACTTCTAGCTCCCCAAAAGATGGGTTGGGAGGTGAAGCAGACATTTGCTATGGCTGCCTTCATAGACTGAGGCATTGAGAGTAATAGTTGAAGCGTTCTGCTGTAGGTGTGATCGAACCAATGTTTACGACTTGATCTCTGGTCGCCACACGACAGGAAGGATGTGGTAGCAATAGAGGCCTGTTTTTGTGCTGCACAACTCTGTGACTAGATGAGTGGAAATTTAGTAGACGGTGTTTTGGGTTCAAGATGTAACAGTCAATTCTAGAAGCTGTTTAAGAAGGAACTGCAGATGCTGGAAAATCGAAGGTAGACAAAAACGCTGGAGAAACTCAGCAGGTGCAGCAGCATCTATGGAGCGAAGGAAATAGGCAACGTTTCGGGCCGAAACCCTTCTTCAGACTGATGTAGGGTGGGGGAGGGGGGGACGGGGAGAAGAAAGGAAAAAGGAAGAGGAGGAGCCCGAGGGCTGAGAAGGGGAGGAGACAGCAAGGACTACCGGAAATTGGTGAATTCAATGTTTATGCCGCTAGGGTGCAGACTGCCCAAGCGGAATATGAGGTGGTGCTCACTCTGGCCATGGAGGAGGCCCAGGACAGAGAGGTCGGATTCGGAATGGGTTCTAGAAGTTGCTCAAGCCACTGTTGTAATGTACACGAGTGTAATTTGTACAAAGTAGCGTTGTACTATGTTTTTGCTGACGTTTGCCTCAAGCGTGCCTGCTGGGGAAAATGGAAAAGCTGGATTCATGCAATTTGATAGGGTGCTCCAAAACTAGGTGTGTAGGAAAGAACTGCAGATGCTGGTTTAAATCGAAGGTAGACATAAAATGGTGGAGTAACTCAGGGGGACAGGCAGCATCTCTAGAGAACAGGAATAGGTGACATTTCGGGTTGAGACCCGAAACGTCACCCATTCATTTTTCTCCAGAGATGCTGCCTGAGTTACTCCAGCATTTTGTGTCTACCTCCAAAACTAGGTGTCAGGTTAACATAGAGCCAGCTGTGATCTGCATTCAACCTGAATGCCCAATTTGGATGGTTTAACGCAAGCATGGAATTCAAAGGCAGAGAAACCTTTTATTCATCGGACAGATTGTAAACTCAATCCAGGTGAAAAAATTACAAGGTGCTTTCATTAGCCTCTCTCATTGAATGTCTGATGCGAATAAGATTAGCGCCATTGGAAGTGTCTTGCATGACAGATATGCCCACATTTTCTGTGGAACCTACAAATGAAAGATGGAAACGTTATGAATCAGATGCTCTTAGACAAATCCGAAAAGTGACCACCTAACCTAGATAATCATGACATTCATATTCCAGCAGTTAAATCAAAGTATGCAGTTATACTTCACTTGCTTAAGATGCAATGTGGGCTCCCACTGGTGTTTCAGGTCTCTGCTTGGATACCTTGGGTGAACAGAGTTGAGGTGAATTCAGCAGTGGTGACAATGTATGGAGGACCCGACCTTTCTCTGTCGGGTCTCCGTTGTCGTTGGGGCCTAGCACCGTGGAGAGGCCTCCAACCGGAACGACCTGGGGCTCCAGTCGCGGAGCCTGCGGACTACTCACCATCGTGGAGCTGGCCGAGTTCGGAGCGTGGAGAGCTGCGGTGACGCGCGGCTGTGACCCGACCCCGGAGATTCGGAGGCTCCAGCCGCAGGTCTGGTGGACGGTAACATCGGGAGCTCGCGGGTCCCTGGTGGGTGACCGCTTTTCGGGGCTCCCGCAACGGCAACTTCTCCCGCCCGAGTTGTGGGGTTGAAGATGACGTGGAGCTGGGTCTAACATCGCCCCGCGCGGCTTTAATGGCCACAGGGGACTTGATAGCGCTACCGGGGGCTCCAACATCCAGGCCCCCCGGTGGGCGGCCTTGCATCGCCCGGCGCGGCTTTAATGGCCGCGGGACTTATTTTCCATCGCCCGCCGGGGGCTCTGACTCTGACATCGGGAGGAGAATGGGGAGTGCAGGGGAGAGATAAGACTTTGCCTTCCATCACAGCGAGGAGGAGATTCGCTAAGATGGATGTTTGTGTAAATTGTGTTGTGTCTTGATTCTTTTTACTTGTTTGTATGACTGCAGAAACCAAATTTCGTTTGAACCTCATTTGAGGTTCAAATGACAATAAATGGTATTGTATTGTATTGTATGCACCTTCCAATAGGGCCCAACATTCCCAACAAGCCATAGGATGTGGGGAATAGGAAGGAAAGCCATGCAGAGCACCCACCTCTTTGTTGAACGGTGACCTTTGCCTGAAGTACATTTATTTAGATGCTCCATAAGAACAAGATGGTGCTCAAGTGCAAAGCCCCAGTCGACAGCAAGCTAATATTCACTGTCTAGCTTCACAAAGGTGGCCTATTTGGTTGTCATTCAGGACTGGAAACATCCATTGGTCAAACCCAATCAAACCTTAAGAACCTGGGCATTCATCTGAGAAGCTCTAGATACTATTTAGTAAGGCAAGTACATAGGATGGAGCTTCGAACCAAATGTTCTTTATTGATGCATTTCATACAAGATCCAACTTCCAGCACTGGCAATATTTCAGGTCAAAATACACAGAGCACATATTTATTTTAAAAAGTTATCTCCATACTGCAATGGGATTTAGACATACATAAGTAGACATACAATGAACTAAGGGAAAATATATCTGAATCATTATTCCAAATCATTAATATGAACCATGAGGGGAATAGCTAATCCATTTGGATGAGATCTAATTACTTCCTACACATTCCTTCAGAAGACAAATTAATATTCAACCAAAGTTGACCAACCAGTTGGAGAAATTTTACAAAAACACTATCTACTCTTAAGAATAGAAATGAAGATCAAGAGGGTGATCAACTGATTTTCTCTGATGAATACTAACATTGAGCAGTTGAGCCAAGGAAAGGCCAACAAGACAATTATTGTCAAACTTTTCATTCTCAAACTCCTGTTGTACTTGCTCTGTGTAATCCCAACACAAGATCAGCATCAAACTTTAAAGGATTTTACATTTTTAGGGGGGAAAATTAGTATACGAAAGTAAGGTAACATGGAAATTGCTTCCTATCACCTGTTCAGTGCCACCCCCCCCCGAGAAAACTCAGGTCATGGCGAATAGTGGGGAAAAAACTTGGCATTGAACAGGTTAAAGGTCATGTTGAAACACTCCCACAATATTTCTTGACTGCGATTTTATGTTCTTCAGATCTTCCTAAACCAGTTGAGCAGTCAGTCAATTTACTCACTCCCAACGTTACATTTGCCTACCGAGAGAATGGTGCCACCCAGGACAAATGGTCCTTCAAATTATTTCCCAGTTTATAGAGGGAGCAGAGGAGATTTCCCAGGATGCTGCCCAGATTAGAGGGTATTAGCTATGAGGAGAGGTTGGATACATTTGGATTGTTTTTTTCCCCTGGAGCTTCAGAAGCTGAGGGAGTGGAAATGTCAATGATTAGAGGGCATAGCTTTAAGATGAGAGGGGCAAAGTTTAAAGGAGATATGCAGGGTAAGTTTTTTATTACAAAGAGCGTAGTGGTGCCTGGAATGCACTGCCAGGGGTAGTGGGGGAGGCAAATATGATAGTGGCATTTAAGAGGCTTTTGGATATGCAGGGAAAGGAGGGATATGGATCACGTGCAGGCAGAGATTAGTTTAACTTGGCATCATGTCGTCGGGATATTGTGGGCCCAAGGTCCTGTTCCTGTGGCGCCCTGTTCTATGTATACCTGGGGGGTGGTTAGTAACACCTCTAATATACTGGGTAACTTTGAAGGATATTTGGAGGGAGCATTCAAGGTTTTAAATATCAAGTAACAAGAGTCCAGTCTTATGTCCCAATTTGGCTCAGTGGACAGTGCTCTCAGCTTTCAGTCTGCAGGTTTAGTTCCAGAACTTGAATGCACAACCTGGGCACAGAACATCCAATCTACAACCAGAAGGTCACATGCAGTTCCTAAACTCTCAGGACATCTGGCCAAGTTTGATTGGTATCAGCAGCTTGAAGCGTATAAAGTAAATCTTCTGAATAGTATATGCGGCCCAGGAACATTACGCTGTGCACTTGTGCTGCTCGAAAGGTTTAGTCAGCACAAATGTAGGCCGACACTCCAGTGAAGTGTGGAGAGAGAGTGCTGTACCGTTACGATGTTGTGCGATGGATAATAATGTTAAGAACAAGGCCTGTCCGTTTGGGATCATGTAGGCGCTGGGTATCGTTTGATACTATTTAAAAAGGGGGCTCTCTTGTTACCGTGCTAAAAATTCTGTTCTTAAACGACCATTAGCAGAAACTCTGTATTGCTGGCCAAGCGAACACTTTTACACAAAGCAACCTAGGAAATGGGTTTCATCTATTTTTCGAGGGCTATGACATCATTGCCTTCATCGGCAACACCTGTTTCGACACCGCAAAAAAAGCTGAATAAAACGTTCCAAAACGCTGTTTGAAACAGCGCTGGGGTGGCTTGCGACAAGAAATGTGTCAAAACAGTATCCGTGCCGTTGCCGACAACGTCACACTCGATTTAGCGCAGCTGCAGACACTTTGCGAAGCAGCAATCAGAGAAGGCATCGGCTTTGCAAGGCACACTTCCCACAGCACCAACAGGACTCGGAGGCTGCAGGGGAGAGATAAACGGCTGCCACGTTCAAAGGGCTGTGCAAATCCTGGGCAGCAGTGTATGCACCAGGCCGAGGGTCCTGTAGGACATCAGAAGAGGAAAGATGGCTACAATTGCCTCCTGCAGATGTGGGAATCCCCGCTCAACAGAGCCATAAAATAATAAATGTCAGATCTGCACAAAAATAAAGTCAGAGTGATCTGCCGACCACTGAACTTAGCAGAGCAACCTTTCAGTAACTGGATCATTCCTCAAAGTCTTCTAATCAGAGCAGATGAACTTGCAAAAGCAGCACGTGAGGAATGAAGTGCCATCTGGGTGACGATGTCCTATATTTTTAGCAACTGGTGGGAGTATGGGGCGATTCCTTGGGTTTGCTTTAGGGATTAGGATTTTACAGGCTGATTATATGAAGTGCCCGAGTGGTCAGTTATTGCCACAATGATCCTCTGATGATGGAGCACTGTCAGCAACATCACTAATGAGGTCCTCGCGGAGTGAGAATCTCAGCAGCTAAATGCTGGGTAAAACAGTTGCAATAAACGCTGTGCACTTTGAGCAGCTGGCAGTCAGTTCTGAACCTATTTGGTCAGGTCTCATGATGACAGCATTGTCCTTCTCTAGATGGTAAAGGGCCTATCCCACTTACGCGACCTTTACAGGGAACTGCCGGCACCCGTGATAGGTCGCCGAAATTTTCAACATGTTGAAAATTCAGCGAAGACCAGAAAGATATTCAGCGGCGACCAGCTACGACTCTTTGGAGACCTCTCACGACCATAGGAGACCTCTCACGACCATACAGGCGACCCCTGGCGACATGTCGCGGGTGACCTCTCACGACCATAGGAGACCTCTCACGACCATACAGCCGTGAGCGATCTCCTATGGTCGTGAGAGGTCTCCAAAGAGTCGTAGCATCTTTCTGGTCGCCGCTGAATTTTCAACATGTTGAAAATTTCGGTGACCGATCACGGGTGCTGGCAGTTGCCTGTAAAGGTCGCGTAAGTGGGACAGGCCCTTAAGGGTAACAATTGAGCACAATGTGTTCCGCTGTCCACTGTCACAGATCCACAAAGGTTGCAAGTTACTCCTTTGGGCTCCGACATACGCCAGTAAAGGAGCAACTGAACATTGCGCAAACAGTGACGTCATTATGGACACATCAGACAGCAGTAAAACAGCATATAATGCTGCCGCGCTCCAAACTTCCATCAACGTGCACACTTTATGCATTAATGGTTCTAATGCATCTAACTTCTCAGCTCAAATTTTTTTCTGCTTCAAAACAAATAAAGTACTTTGAATTTTTCAAAAAATGGGAAAGAAATTACAGAAACCTTTAAAAAAGACACAAAGTGCTGGAGTAACTCAGCGGGTCAGGCAGCATCTCTGGAGAACATTTTGGGTCAGGACACTTCTTCAGACTGCTCTCCATAGATGCTGCCTGACTGGCTGAGTTACTCCAGCACTGTATCTTTTTTTTGATAAACCAGCATCTGCAGTTCCTTATGTCTACAGAACCCTCTATATCTTTTAAGTGTATAGGCACCAGCATTGGTTGGACAAGTAAAGTGCTAACTCCACCTCCTTACATTACCTGCAGAGAAGTGTCAAATACCACAAGTTTGGAGCTGGTGGGAACAAGATCATAGCATCTGTGTGACTTCATAAAGCGGGTGTAGACTTCATAGTTGGAGTCACTCACTGCAATTCAACAAAAAAAGTTAACAGGTCCAGATTCTTAAGGATACAACATTTCTTTCAAGTGTGTTTCTTTTAGGACTGCCGAGAACAATAACCACTGGCACAGTGCAAACTACCAGAGACAGGCTTACTTTTATGCTTTAAATTCATTCCTCTTGCAACATTTTAGATTATCTGCCATAGCTAATTGATTCCCTGGTCAAAGGTTACACAGATGATGTGTTTCCAGGTTTAAGCTAACGACACATGTTGCACTCCAGATCTCCATTGGAAAGTGTACAGGTATGAACGGTAAACATAATATAATTGGGTTGGGCTGTAATTTAACCCTTGGTCTCTTCAGAACAATGGGATAAAAAATGAAAGAAAGTGCTTATGAAGGTAACTAATTGCACCATAGTTATTGTGGAAATATTTAAACTCTGGAGTGAGTCAGAAAGGATTTATAAAACCAAACTGGAATCACTGCAATTCAGGGAGATGAAACACTACACTGGACCCTGATATCATTAGAAAATGTGTTTGAAGGCAGTGAAGTCAATCACTGTTATCACAGAAACAAATTGAATGGATTAATTTAAATCTCTCATTTTCTTATGATTGCTTGAATGATATATCTTCGTTCAGTGTGCATGATATTAAACGATCACAACATTCAAATAATGTGCACAACCTGATATATTAACAAAACAAGATCCGATGAAAATTGTGGATCACCAACATTAGCTTAAGGGCTGGCTAAAACCAAATATTACAAAAAATAGCAATAGAATAAGGCAAGGGTGTAAAAGCAAGTGTTGACCACCCAAGTGATTTCTTCCCCCATCCCCAACCTCAGATTTATAATGGGTGACTGCTACAATAAATGTTGAGATATCTCCATTCTTAAAATGACTACTCTTGCTTGGTGCAAAGGTATTCCATTGTAACTAACCAGGACACCGATGAGAGTGTAGCAGTTACATCTTAGTTGTTACAAGTTCAACATGTCTTCCTTTCAATAATTTCCAATTCCAAATGTCATAAAGATTAAGACCCTGAAGGTTGTGATCAGGTCTATCCACCTCATCATACAGCAGAAGCTCACTAAGGACTGACCTGCCTCGAGAATGACTCCAGAGATTTTATCTTCATGACCTCAAGTGAAGCATATCCAGGTATTTTCACTTTGCCAGTGCCTTTCCTGGCATTAGTCTGAAATTTGTCTTTTACCAATTTGTACCAATCCTGCAGCCATCATTTAAATTAACATATTGTGCTCAATTAACTTATTTTGGTCAACCGGGTTTCTAACTTTTGTGGAGTCTCTTGTCACTTTATTTGGAGTTTGAGGAGTGCACAATTTATAACCTTTGCTCATAATTCAGCTCTAGCAACAGAAAACAGCCTTGGTGATTGTGGTACTCAAGGTAAAGCCTGGCCAGAGCAGTGCACCACCGAAGCAGAATGGCCCCACATTTGCTCTCATCGATTTGCCAGATTAGCTCCGCTTCATTTGTTTATGCCTATCCCACTTCTTCTGGCAGCTCATTCCACGTATGCTCTGTGTGAAAATGGTGCCCTTCAAGTCCCTTTTAAATCTTTCCATCTCAACTTACCTATTTTTTTGACCTCCCTACCATGGGGAAAGACTCGATTGTCATGTACCTCTGTCAGGCCACCCCTCAGCCTCCTACACTCCAAGGGAAAAAAAGCCGCACCAACCCAGCCATTCCTTAGAGATCAACCCCTCCAGATTTGGTAACATCCTCAAATCTTTTTTACACCCTTTTCAGTTCATTGACATTCTTACTATAGCAGAGTGACCAGAACTGTACACAGTACTCCAAATGTGGCCTTACCAATGTCTTGCATAACTGTAACATCACATCCCAATTCCTGTACTCAATACTCTGACGGATGAAAGTGTGCCAAACACCTTCTTCACTCCCGTCTAACTGTGGCGTCATCTTCATGGAACTATATACCTGTACCTCTACGTTTTCTGTTCAGCAATACACCCCAGGACTGTCACATTTACTGTGCAAGTCTTGTCCTAGTTTGTCTTACCAAAATGCAACACGTAGCATTTATCTGAATTAAACTCCATCTGCCATTCCTCGGCCCGTAGGCCCAGTTGATCTAGTTCCCACTGTACTCGTAGATAATCTTCTTCACTGTCCACTATACTGCCAATTCTAACGTCATCCGCAAGCTTACCAACCATGCCACCTACAACCACATCCAAGTCGTTAATATACATAAAGAACGACCGGGGACCCAACACCGACCCCTGCGGCACACCACTTGATACAGGTCTCCAGTCTGGAAAACAACCCTCCAGCAGCATCTTTTCTCCTAGTTTTAAACCAATTTTGTATCCAGTTGGCTAGCTTGCCCTAATCCTTTGCGATGTAACCTTCCAGACCAGCATACCATGCAATACCTTGTCAAAAGCCTTGCTAATGTCCATGCAGACAACGCCTGCCACACTGCGCTCATTCATCTTTTTGGTCACCTCTTCAAAAAAAAACATCAAATTGGCGAGACGCGATTTCCCCCGTACAAAGCCATGATGACTATCCCCAATTAGTCCTTTTCCTTTCCAAACGCAGTGAAATCCTATCTCACAGAATCCATCACCTTTTCAAGATATCCCTATACCTTCCCAGAGCTCTTTAGCATCCATATCTGAATCGGAGCACATAATCCAGACAGATTCTTGGTGTTGAACAAAGTGACCACCAAGTTCAGATCCAACTGGCTACATGCAGATTCAGAAATAAAATCCATGGTATTAAAAAGAACAATGGATAGTTTCCCCCAGATCAACATTTTGCCCTCATTCAAAGCACAAAAAAAAGCATAGGTTAACTAGACATTATTTTATTTGCTGCTTGCGGGGATTGCTCTGCACAAAATCCATTGCTGCATTTGCGCACTTTCAGTTACTGCATTTTCAAAGCGAGTAGTTGATTGCAAAGCGTTTCCAGGCATCCTGTGACTACGAAAAGGAGAAATGCAAGTCCCTTCTCGGTCTTCACATGGTTATTTTTGGTGCAATGTGCTGCATCAGTGCAACAGAAACAGGCAAGATACATCAAGGTGGAGCACAAAAGCAAGAGTAGATTTGAGTGTCTTAGATTCCTAGGCTTTGGTAAAATTCATGTGGTTGGGGAAAAGCTCTTCAGATGAGACGGGTCTCATCCAAAGCAGACTGGTTGGTACTAGTTGCTCTACCAAGAGGATAATGATGATAGTGAGCAAGAATTTTAACGAATTAAAGGCAAAGAGCACAGAAAAGAAAATGAAACTAACTGAAGAAAGATTAAGTTTATAAAATGGAATAAAAGGAATGCAGTTGAAAGCAGACACAACCTCCTCGGCTGTGTGATAATGGCTGTCAGAAGCATTCACAAAAAAAGTTTTGAACTCATTGGCTATTTGAGAATCATGATGCAAACTTAATGCAAAGTTAACTGTGAATACTGGACAAGAAATGGAGGACCTCATGTGAGAATAAACGTTGTTATTAAAACCAAGAGTGTGAGGGGATCAAGGATAAATCTTGAAGTTGCCTGTTGACCAATAAACTAAACTTCCTATACAATTTTGGAAACAGAAATGCCATTCTTATGAGAGATTTTAACAGGCCTCACGTAAACTGGCAACGTATAGCAATCTGAAATCTGAACCATGATTAATGTAATTTATGATGTCTAGTCTCTGTATATGAAGAAGCACCTTTACCTCCAGCCAACCGTGGTAAGCTTAACAGGCTGTGTACTCATTCATTACCCTCCTGAGGAGGCATAGTTACTGTATCGAGTGCTTTTTGTGTATTTAATAAAGATAGTCATCTGTTAAAATGGAACCCGTTTTTTACCCCCAGATGGCTTCTACTTCACTGCCTCATTTCAATACAATGCGTGATTATATTGATGTCATTTGCCTGATTGTCTGAAACAAGTTTTTAAAAAAGGGTGACGAAAAGGGGGGATGAAAGGGGGCGAGCTGATATATCCCTTTTGTGCGATGTTTATAATAGAGTATCTGCCTTTCTCTTATTTCTTCTTTCACTTTTTTCTTTCCTAGGGTCTATTTCTTAATTTCCTTTCTCTAATTTCTCGTCTAAAGGGTCTTTCTTCTTTCCTTTCGTCACGCTTTTACACTAACACTATTTTCTTTCACTTTCTCTATTTTCTCAATTTCAACCTTTTTTTAATAGCTTTAAAAAATGAAGGGGTACATTAAATGAAATAAGATATACGTGGTGTGTATTAATGTAATCGATTGTAATTTAATGTACTTCTAATAAATAAAAATAAATTTAAAAAAAGGGTGACAAAGCAACAGGAACAAGCCATAAATGAAATTCATGAAAGGCACAACAAGGGTTCTACTGGATTATAAATCACCACAATAATACTTTCAGGAAAGATGATAGAATAAGCCGAGATAATAAGAGATCTGATTGGCATATTGACAATGACCAAGCTAGGAAAACTGATATGGGAACAAACCAGAGAGCAATAACTTTCTAAAATTAATCCAGTAAATGGCTGCATTACTGCTGTCAGAACGTGCAGATTCAGTTTGCCCTACATTTTTTTTCTTCTAAATTCAGGCAACTGAACCATCCTACCAAGAACTAGAGAGCAGTCCTGAGCTACTATCTACCACATTGAGACCCTCCAACTATCTTTGATCGGGCTTTATCTTGCACTAAACATTATTCACGTTATTCCCTTTATCATGTACTTGTACACTGTGGACGGCTCGATTGTAATCATGTATTGTCTGTCTGCTGACTGGTTAGCACACAGCAAAAGCTTTTCACTGGACCTCGGTACACGTGACAATAAACAAAACTAATTAACTAAATAAAAGTAACATCCCAAATGGACACTGAAATGTGCAGTGGAGTCCAAATGAATAAATAGAAAGGTACATAATCCCAGAGCACAGATAACCCAAGACAGTTCAATTATATGTGCCTCTATTTCTCGTTTGCTGCCCTTTCCTGTCGGGATATTGTGGATATGGAGGCTTAGAACGCAGTGTTTTGGGTTTTGCTGGTGGATCAAAGTGAACCCAGAACATTGAGATGTTTGTTTGGGCAGGGAACATGAATGTAACATTTATATGCAGCCTAAGACTTCATGGCTTACACGGGAAAGAAACATTGGTACCCAATAAAGTATATCGTGGCTTCCTGAAATTCTTTGATATTGCTCAACATGAAAAACTGCTACTGAGGTGGGTGTCCTTAATTAGGAGCATGACATTAGGTTGGGAACTGAATTGGACATTACAAGTCAGGGATTGGTGCTGGGACTTCTGATCTGCAAAGATTACCTGCAAAGAAACACAGGACTTACCCAATGGAAGGCAGGGGGAAAAAAAATAATTGAATCTGATGAAGTGGCCATAGGGGGGGGGGAAATGGAGACAACATGTACACTTGCACTGACAATGCATTTCATTAGCCATAGATTTGCAAGGTCTTACACAATGGGTTAAAAAAAAAAGTTGCAAGATAAATCTGACTAATTAGAACCTGGACCAAGAGGGAAATCAGAGAATGATCTCTCAAGATTCAGTAACTGCAAAACAGCAATCTACAAGAGCCAACACATACCATGGTACGTTGAGCAACTGCGAGTCTGTGGTCACAGTGTTTGACTCAAGCCCCACCTTAAACAGCGTCAAAGCCCAGAATTAGGAAACGGAGAAGAGGCATCCGAGTACTGAATTATGAGGAGAGCCCAGTAAAAAATGTGAACGTCTTAGCCTTGAAAGAAGGTAAATGGCAGGTAACCTTTTATCCCGAGCACCCTCTCACGTTAAAACACAATTACAACGCAGGTGGACCTGGTATAACTCAGCAAAGGTGAGTGCGATGTCAGGAGGCATTGCTTCACAAAGAGATTAATACCTGGCGGCTCTGGGCAGCTGCAAAAACTTTGGAGTCATTCAAGTGGCAGTTAGCCATCTGGGAACCATGAGCTTAATAGTCTTCCTTATCCATCAGGATGTTTGTGGTCTAGACAAAAAACTGTAGAGGTCCCAGCACTAATACCCAGGGCACTCCTCTCAGTACACCTCCCTAACTTCCTTGTCTTCCCTCTCCATTTCATATCCATGAGATACTCTGTTTCAGAACTATTATAAAAGAAAATTTGGCCACATTTTTACTTTTTTTTTTAAAAGTAAGCTAGTTTGACATTCAGTACTCAAAACACCATGTTTCCAACATGAAACAATTGAATAAAATGGCTTAAAATGAAAAATATACCATCTCCAATCGAACTCAATTTCTCCATGTCTTCGAGTACAGCAATGGCCTGTGGGAAAGACAAACAGTGAAACAATTCAATTAAAATCAGCCGGTAATTTTAACGAGGACAATGATATAGAGTAATGGAGAGATTCAGCACAGAAACAAGCCCTTCAGCCCACCAAGTGCGCCTTTTATTCTCCCTGCATTCCCATTAACTCCTCCCAGATTCTACTCAGCCCATACTAGGGGCAATTTTTAGCAGCCAATTAATCTACCAACCTGCACATCTTTGGGATGTGAGAGGAAACCAAAGTACCCATGTGGTCACAGGGAGAGTGTGCAACACTGCACACAGGCAGCAGCAGAGGACAGGATTGAAACCAGGTCTCTGGCACCGTGAGACAGCAGCTCTACATGCTGCATGCTGTGCTGCCATTTCAACTGCAAGTTAGGAGAATTCCTTTCAGGGATAACTATACAGGAAGAAAGGTTAATAGGAATACTTATGTCAGCATAAGCAACCATATGCCAACAACAAACAGACACACAACCCTCCCATACCATGAAGGCGATTTGAAAAGGTACAAGTCCAGAATGCAGATCTCTCAGGTTGACATATAGGCAATATTTTTTGGAGTGCTAGTATTATGAGCAGAGTAGGCTCAACAGTTGTTATTAACATTGAGGTATTGTACAGAGACATCTTTGCACAAGTCTGACCAATTGAGTGGCAATATTTTTACTTACCAACAGACTCCAGCCTTAAATGAATACACTACACGTCCAGGATAGAGCAAGTAACCGTGAAGAAAGGTAACAAGAAGTGGCGTTTTGTGCTCGACATCTGCAAACTGCTGCAGCTAAGGGATATGGATGTGAATCACATCCCAGAAACTCAAACCTCTAGCCAGCAACAACAAAAAAGGCACTTAAAATAGAACCGAAAACCAATCCAAGTATGCATGTGACAGCACAGCCTGGGCAACAAGCACATCCACTCAAACGGAGATAAAACACAGCACTCAAGATGCCAGAGAAAGACGAGATCCTCTTGACATCAGGAAAACGTTGGCCATTAAGTACACAGAGAGATACTTATGAAACCCAAACAAAATGATTGGCAAAACAGATATGTTAGTTACCAGGAAACACATCAAGGTTTCAAAGGTCTTTTATTGTCACATGTACCAATTAGGTACAGTGATATGCGAATTACCATACAGCCATATGAAAAAAAAATCACAACAAAACGCACAATTACATAAAAGCTAACATAAACATCCACCACAGCGTATTCCCCACATCCCTCATTGTGATGGAAGGCAAAAAAAGTCAAATCTGCTTCCTCTTTATTCTCCCGCGGTCGGGGCATTCGAACCAGCCGTTGGGGCGATCGAAGCTCCCACAGCCGGCGGTCGAAGCCCCCGCTTCGGGGCAATCAAAACACCCGCGCCAGGGCGATCAAAACTCCCTTGGAGTTCCCGAAGTCGGTCTCTGACCAGAGATCGCGGGCTCCGTGATGTTAAGTCAGCAAGCACCCACGGTTGGAGCTCTGAGGTCAATCCCTGGCAAAGGGATCGCGGGCTCCGCGATGATAAGTCCGCAGGCGACCGCGGAGGAGCTCTCGAAATCGGTCTCCAGCAACAGCCGCCAACTCCTCGATGGAGATATGATACGGTAAAAAAAATCGCATCTCCATTGAGGTAAGAGATTAGAAAAAGTTTCCCCCAACTCCATCCCCCACCCCCCATATAAAACAAGCTAAAGAACACTAATAACATACATTTAACACATACAATTAAAACACAAAGTAGGAAAGGACAGACAGACTGTTGGCGAGGCAACTGAAGTACACCCTTGCAACCATTAACCAGGTTAAATATAGCATTGGAAGGATTACAATGATTCATAACACCATTAGGAGTTATCTCCAGGATTAAAAGTGCTGCTTTGCTGTGCAGGTGAAGGTAAATCTCACAAATTGAAGGCCTGGAATTTAGGTCTGTGTTCTTGGCATCTGCCACTGGTCTAACTACAGCTGTTAAAAGGAGAGGCAGGGTGGCTTTCAAAGACGTTAGTGGGCTAGCACACAGGCATTGGTGTGACTCACAGCGAGTCAGAGGAAACAGTGTTAAATGGCAAGTATGGTACAAAGGACAGACATCAAATGAGCATTTCACACATCCAGGGTGCAGAATAAAGGAAGTTAAACATAGAGGCGAGATAAAGCAAACTAAAAAGCGAACAGAATTGATCACGATACGAAGAATCAATAGTGTCACGGATGCAGGTTAGCTGCCAAGCCTTTAGTTTATTGGTGCCATAATTCTTACACAAGAACAGAAGAAATAGGAGCAGTAGGCCAATCAGCCCTTTGAGCCTGCCTCCCTAGTTATCAAGAGCATGGATCGTCTACTAACTTATCTCCATTTTCCAGCACTATCCTCATGTACTTGATTCCCTTTACTATTAATATCCTACCACAACCAGAGAGCAGCGCTGAACTACTATCTACCTCATTGGTGCCCCTCGGACTATCTTTGATCGGACTTGCCTTGCAATAAACATTATTCCCTTATCATGTATCTACACACTGTAAATGGCTCGATTGTAATCATGTATTGTCTTTCCGCTGACTGGAGAGCATGGCTCCCGATCAAACGCTAAGGAAGAGAGCAGAGCATTGTGCTCATGAATCAGGTTAACGTCACTCCACTGCTGGGTCCTGTCATTGTGACTTCACTGTGAGGCAGAGATATCTTTACCTTCAGAGCATACCTGTGTTCACTGGAAGATGGGAATGGTGTTGGCAAGTAACATCAGACACTGCTCTGTACAGTCCACTCTACAGAACTGCACAGAGCCTTTTAAACAAAAGCTCTGGTCCTGGGTAGCTGGTGCCCCCAACATCATCTCCTATTACTTTCAATCAACACCTCTGCTCAGTCAGCAAAGCTCACCAGAGTTTCCAGCAGCCTGTTACTTTAATTCTCCACACCTCTCTGACCTGTTTTCAGCCCCCACATGTTTCAACAGATCCCAGCACCTCACCACCCAGCCTTCAAGTTAGTGCTAGAGTTAGTGTTTCTGCTCAGATAATATTGTTGCTGTAATCAAAGAGGGGGACCCTAACAGTAGCAGACAAAGGCAAGTACACACAGCCCTTTGATCTCATTTAACCTTGGAGCAGAATCTACGCCATTCCTATCTCAGGAACCACTTGCCTGCCTCATCCCCACAACTCCAAACCATTTATTCCATGGCAAGTCACATTGTCATCGAGTTACACCAAAGATAAAGGTAACACCACCCTATACTTCCCATCCGATCCTGCGTACTGGGAGTTTGCAACGCTGACACAGATCTTGGAGAGCACATAAACAGCATTCACAACCGGGCCACACAAGAAACTAACCAGAACAACATGATGTAACCTGTAATTGAATCACACAATAGCTGTTCTTGGGCTGAACGACACATAGAGAAGCCTGTCTCGACATGAATAATTAAAGTAAATCACCATAGCTGCAAGTTATACATCAGCGGCTGCAATGCAGTCATGTTTAAACTTTGCGTTCATTTTAAGATCAGGTGCAGAATAAACAATTTTGCTTTGAATCGGCCTATCTATAGACGGATGTAATTTATAATCCCGGGCGTTTAGAAGAATCGGTTATATTTAAGTTATTTCACTGGAACGTACTCAATCCTGAGGGGGGTTACCAGCGCAGACACAGAGGAGATGTTAAAGACTAAGGCAGCTAGTCTATGGATATGGGGTTACCAGGAGTAATTTCTTCTGAGGTTTGTGGATCTTTGGAAGCCACAACTTCATCAAATTGTGGAGAGTGAGCCATTAACTCATTTAAAGCTGAGATCGCAAACTGGAGGAGCAGCACCCCATATTCTGCTTGGGTAGCTTGCAATCTAACGGTATGATCATTGAATTCTCCAATTTTAGGTAACTAATCTACAAACAACCCCCTTTTTTCCTTCTCCCTCATCTTCCCTGTGCCTCACCTCGACTCATACCCATTTCTCTGCCCCCATATTCCTTCCTCTGGCTTCACAATTTGCAACCTCTTCTATCCTTATCTCACACCTTCTGGCCTTTGTCCAACCATCTGCCTATCAAACCCCCCCTCACCCATGTCTACTGATTTCTTGCAAGGCTCTCTTCCAGCATCCCACCCCAATCAGTCTGAAGAACGGTCCCAAGCCAAAACGTCACCTATCCATGTTCTCCAGGTATGCTGCCTGACCCGCTGAGTTACTCCAGCACTCTGTGAAATGTCACCTATCCATGTTCTCCACAGATGCTGCCTGACCCGCTGAGTTACTCCAGCACTCTGTGAAACGTCACCTACCCATGTTCTCCAGGTATGCTGCCTGACCCGCTGAGTTACTCCAGCACTTTTTGGTCATTTAAAAAAAAGCTGAGATTGATAGTGAAGTGCAGCCAAGGACATTATTAGCCATAGATAGGCACAAAATGCTGGAGTAACTCAGCGGGTCAGACAGCATCTCTGGAGAAAAGAAATAGGTGACGTTTTGGGTTGAGACCCTTCTTCAAACTACGCATTAATAGCCATGATCTTATTGAAGTGCAGAGTGGACTGAAGTGGCTGAGAGCTCCCTTCCAGTTTCCTACATCCTTCATTCTTACAACAACATGATATTTTTGCAGAATAGCTATTTGGACAGTGGCGCAATGTGCTTGAAGCAAACAGCCACACAACACCCCAGTTAGACCACAAGGAGCACCGCATGCAAGCCTGGGCACCATGCCAAGCACATATTGGGTTTGGAGGGATTGCAGATTAGATTGACCAGAATGATATACAGACTCACAAGGGTTAAATTGCAATTAAGATTTCACAAACTAGGTTTGTCATCTCTGGAAGTTCAAAGTGACAGGATGATTTATTCGAAGTCTCCAAAGGGGAAACAGATTCGATACATAAGGAGAATATTTACCTGTACCGAGGGAGTCACTGTCGAAAAATTAGAGCAAGGCCTTCTAATTGTGAGCTACATACAGAGGGTAGGAGCAACTTGAAACCTTTTTTCTATAGACAGCTGTATTGTGCTGTTGAAGCAAAAGTGTAAAGGGATCTGGGACAGAGGCAGGTGTGCGGAGACAGATTACAGATCAGCCATGATCTCTCTGAATGGAAGATGATACTCCAGTAGGTAAATAGGAATATAAGAGGCAGCCCAGTGAAACCAGTTAACCATTTCTCCACTGCATGTACTCCTGTTCCCATCATTGGCGATAGAATATAAGGACTCTGCTGTAAATGAGGACTGCGACTTATGCCGCAAAGGATGCAATTATCTTTTTTTTTTGAAGCCTCAGCAAATTACCAAGTATAGATTCATAAGTAGGGAAAAAGATGCAACATCAGAAACTGAAGGATGGAGGGAGGTGGGGGAAGGAGGGAAATGGATAAAAAACAAATTGCAGTAAGTTTCTGTTTGTGTGGATAGTTGTCGGGATCAGTGATACAAGTAATTGTTACAGGAGATTCGCAAAAGAGTGCGCAGCAAGGACTATTTAGAGACAGGCAGTCATACAGCATGGAAACAGGCCCCGAGGCCCAACTCGTCCAGCTGATCAAGATGTCTAAGCTAGTTCCAATTACCCACGTTTGGCCCATATATCCCTCTAAACCTTTCCGATACATGTGCCTCTTCAAACGTCTTTTAAATGTTTTCATAGCACCTGCCTTCTCTGGAAGCTCGTTCCATATACCCACCATGTGGGTGAAAAAGTTGCCCCTCAGGTTCCTATTATATATTTCCCCTCTCACCTTAAATCTACAGTATGTCTTTAGTTTAGTTTAGTTTAAAGATACAGCGAGGAAACAGCCCCTTCGGCCCACCGGGTCCGCACCAACCAGCAATCCCCGCACACTAACACTATGCTACACACACTAGAGACAATTATACTAAGCCAATTTACATACATACCTATACGTCTTTGGAGTGTGGGAGGAAACTGAATATCTCGGAGAAAACCCACGTGGTCACGGGGAGAACGTACAAACTCCGTCCAGACAGCACCCGTAGTCGGGATAAGACCCGGGTGTCTGGTGCTGCAGGCACTGTAAGGCAGCAACTCTACCGCTGCACCACCGCGCCGCCCATGTCCACTGGTTCTTGATTCCCCCACCCCTGGGAAAAAGACTCTGTGCATCTTACCTATCTATTCCCCTCACGATTTTATACACCTCTAGAAGATCACCACTCATCCTACTGTGCTCCAAGGAAATCTCATAAATCTACTCAAAATCTTCTCCTGGATAAATAAAGTGGCGCACACAAACAATCCAGTGGTTAAAATCTGCCTGTATCTTCATCCTATCTCATTAAAAGATCTGTTGAGCATTAGTCCCTTTCAATAAGTACAATATTAATGGAAAATAGCCAGCTGTAATGAAAATTAGCAACCGGCATCAGAACTGGAACACACTGCCCGAGGCAGGTACTCGCACAAGATTTAAGACGTAAGCACTTGAATCGCAAAGGCAGACAAGGCTCCAGACCAGGCACTGGTAAAGGGGATTAGTACAGATGGGTTCTTGAAACTTGGAGACACAAGGAACTGCAAATGCTGGTTTATAAAAATAAAACACAAGGTGCTGGAGTAACTCAGCGGGTCAGGCAGCATCTCTGGAAAACACGGTTCTGAGGAAGGGTCCCGACCCAAAACCGCACCGATCCACATCCTCCAGAGATACTGCCCGATCCGCTGAATTACTCCAGCATTGTGTGTACTACGCAAGATTCCAACCTATGTCTGAGGGCGTCAGGGGTTATGGGGAGAAGGCAGGAGAATGGGGTTGAGACGGAAAGATAGATTGGCCATGAATGAATCGCGGAGTAGACTTGATGGGCCAAATGGCCTAATTCTACTCCTAAAACTCATGAACTCTCCAGTGCCTTGTGGTTTATGTTTATTATTGTCACGTATACCGAGATACAGTGAAAAACGTTGTTTGCATGCTATCTAATCGGATCAGATAAATAAATACAATCAAGTCAAACTATAATCAGCAGTCCGGGATGGTATTTAATTACATCCAGAGAGCATTCTCCTCTGTTCAACAGTGATACAAGAATGAAATATGACCACAATCTCCCTTCACACTGCTCCAAGTAGAGTCCTTTCCCGTACTATCATTTGTTTGGACTAGGGAAATGAGGTTTCACATTGCACATTTTCCCACAAAATTCTACTTTTTGGGGGAAATTTCACTCAAGATCCTTCCTCTCCCATGGGAAATTAGTTATGGGCAGCATAATTTTTTTTTGTGTGGGAATATAGGCTTATTTTGTTATAACGTTGATAGGATAAAGCCATGGATAGAGACCAGAATAACTCCTGTGAATCACAAATTACGAATGATTACAATAAAGGCGTTAAGTCACATAAATTCTAATTAAACATCATCTTTGATGTCACTAATGCTTACTAAACTCAATTATATCAAACAAGCCAATTCTAAATTAATGCCAGCCACATCAGTTCACACACTTTATTGTTTCACATGGTAGTTATTTGTTTTGGAACCATGCATAGTTATATTATAGAATGGTTCTTATTATTGTCAAATACAAAAGCCTCTTAGACAAATCCAGACTACTTGAAATGCAAAAATAACCTCAACAGATCGAAGAATCACTGGTCAGTGGTGGCTCAATCACATTTTTTACAGGCAATAATTCTGAAGAGGAAATAGATGGACAATGCTGCTTTATTGTTGCAATGGAAGTAACATTCACTGACATACAGTGTAATACTGGACAGTGTCACCCCTCTCAAAGCTTCGCAGACGGAACTCAAATCAGTTTCAAATGGGCGGCACAGTGGTGCAGCGGTAGAGCTTCTGCCTTGCAGCGCCAGAGACCCAGGTTCCATCCCGACTACGGGTGCTGTCTGTACATTCTCCCCGTGACCTGCGTGGGTTTTCTCTGAGATCTTCGGTTTCCTCCCACACTCCAAAGATGTACAAGTTTGTAGGATAATGGGCTTGGTATAAAATGTAAAATTGTCTCTTGTGTGTGTAGGATAGTGTTAGTGTGCGGGGATCACTGGTCGGTCGGACTCGGTGAGCCTGTTTCCGCACTGTATCTCTAAACTAAACAAACGGCTTGGGAGCGAGGGGACCCACCAACCTGGTGAAACCTGTTAACCAAATTGATTAAAGCTGTTAACATTCACACAAATATTAAACGGTCTCCTCAGATGTGGGAATTTGAATCAGAAAATTACTGAATTATTCAGGACCAGTGTTATGGTGATGCTGCATTGAACCTCATTGTCGTCATCACATGGGAAGTAGCAAATCAAATTTTAAAGGCTATTAAATTCTATGAAATAGGAATCCTTTCAAATTTATCCCATTACATTGATGAAATCTAATATTTCTGACTGCAAACTCTATTCCTTAATTGATTGCAATGATTTAAAGATACAGGATGGAAACAGGCCCTTCAGCCCACACCAACCATCGATCATCATCCGTTCACACTGGTTGTATGTTATCCCGCTTTCTCAGCCATGCCCCACACACTAGGGGCAATTTACAGAAGCCAATTAACGTTCAAACCCGCGCGTCTTTGGGATGTGGAAGGAAACTGGAGCATCCGAAGAAAACCCACGCGGTCACAAGAAGAACATGCAAACAGACTTGAATATTTGAACAGACAGAACTTGCACACAGACAGTACCCGTGGTCAGGATTGAACCCGGTTCTCTGGAGCTGCGAGGCAGCAGCTCTACCCGCTGACAGTCTGTGCCACCCAAAAGCCAAACCTTTCACAGGACCACAACTCTAATTCTGCCGCTTCACTCCAAGCTGAAGAGCATCAGTATGTTACCAGAATTTTACAAACCTGCTAAAATACCGATGGTCTTGAATTTGGCACAGTCTTTTGTAGTTGAATTCTTTGGACAGTTTCTTTTTGAGAAAGCAATGTTTGATATCCACAATAAAGTATGGTCATCGGGGAGTCTAAAGATGGGGGGCCATAAATACAGGTCACTCATAAATTCAGACAAAACTTTGTTTATCCACAGAGTGGTTAGAATGTGCATCACAATACCACAAGATGTGGTTGCGGTGAAAAGCAGGCTTACATTTGAAAGGAAGCAAATATTCAAGTCTGTTGCATCTCCAGCAGTACAGCTCAGGTTTCATGTCCAACAAGACAAAAATCAGAACTAAACCCCTGTAGTGAACAGGAAATGAAAATCAATTGACTGGCCTCTAATTAAAAGAAAATCTAAGTCAGGAATTACAACCAACAGAAAATAAAAGAAACAAAATTGGATGAGTAAGGGGTGGATAGAAATACATCACGAGAAAACTATGAACTGGTTTAATGTGCTAACATTCTCTGTGATGGAGGATCCAATCGATGTCTACAAAATGTCTTGAGTTCAAACTCTTATGTTCCCGAGAGCCATTGGCACGGTCTCAATCCGTCATTCAGTGCAAGGACGTGAAGTGAATAATACAGGGTGTGACAACTGACGTGCCGCATGGATCATTGGTGCTGGGAATTCCACTTATTTTAGACAATTCATATAAAGGACATGCAGAATGGGACTGAAAGCACAGTTGTTAAATTTGCAGATGACGCAAAGATATGCAGGAAAGTACGTTGTGAAGTGGACGTAAAGAGATTACTAAGGAATAGAGGTAGAATAAGCGAGTGGATGAAGTTCTGGAAAATAGAGCATAATGCGGAAGTGCCCAGTTCAGCAGGATACATTAAAAAAACATTTTATTCAAATGATGACAGAATGGAGATGTGGATGGACCCGTGTCAGTGCACGATTCACAACAGACTAGTATGTAGGTTCTGCAAGTAATTAGAAAAGGTGACAAAACATTGCTTTACTGTGAGGGGAACTGAATATAAAACTGGTGAGTTTGTGCTTCTGCATGGTGGCATCAGTGAGCTCACACCTGGAGTACTTAGTTTCCTTTTGTAAGGAAGGTATTGTTATTGGTTTTTTTATGGCCATGTCTACCGAGATACAGTGAGAAGCTTTTGTTTGCGTGCTATTCAATCAAATCAGATAATACTATACATGAGGACAATCAGACCAGGTACAAGTACAATAGGTAGAGCGAAGAATACTGATGTGCAGAATATAGTTTCTCAGCACTGTAACGTAACAGTTCCAGAGAAAAAGTCTAATGGTGTAGAGAAAAAGTCAAGGATGTTAGTGTAGAATACAAAGTGCCAGAGTAACTCAGCGGGTCAGGCAGTAACTCTGGAGGGCATGGAATGGCGACGTTTCCAGTCGGGACCTTCGTCGCACTCGATCCTGAAGAAGGGCCCCAACTCAAAACGTCAAGAACACGAAGAAGGGTCCTGGCCCGAAAACTCACCTATCAATGACCTCTTGAGATGCTGCCTAACCCGCTGAGTTAAAGCACTTTTTGTTCTACACAAGATTCCAGCATTTAAAGTTCCCTGTGTGTTGAAGGATGTTCATGTGATGGAAGCAGTCCAGAGAAGATTTACTGGACTAATGCCCGGAATGCGTTCCGAGATCAGGATAGACGGGCTAGCTCATATCTGATGGAGTTCACAAGAGGGGACCTGGTTGAAACGTTCCAAGATCGTAAGGGGCCAGGACTGGGCCAATGTTGAGGGGATGTTTCCTCATGTGGGAGAATCTGCAACTAGGAGGCCACTGTTTAAAAAAGAGGTTGCCCATTTAATACAGATGAAGGGAAGTCTTTTTTCCCCGCTTGGGGCGGGGGGGGGGGGGGGGATGAAACTTTGAAATTCTATGTCTCAGAGGGTCTTGAAATGTTTTTAAAGGCAGAGAGAGATTCTTGATGAGCAAGGAACGGAAAGGTGATGGGGTGGATCAGAATGTGAAGCCGAGGTTACAATAGGAGCAGCACTAACGGAGTGGGTTTGAAGGGCTGAGTGGCCCACTCCTGCTCCTAATTGTAAGCACATGTTAAACGCCTTGTGTGCATGCAAATAGTCGCCTGGGTTGGGCACCATCTTGGAAGCTGTCAGCAAAGCATAAAATGTTGAGCTTTGGCACCAACTTTCCAAAGAGAAAAGAGGTGGCACTGTATTCAAGTTGTTGTTTACAGCAGATTTCAGGCTGTCAAATGAAGCATTAAGCCATGTCAAATTTCCAAGTGTATTCTTTTTACGCTGCAATACATTCTAATTTTTGCGACAGTTGCATTTGCTTAGACTGTATTTGATAGGAACAATTACACACGCACACATATATTACATAATCAGTTTATGTAACTCCAATCTGCACAAAGAATGTAAAGAAATCCTTCACCATCTCTGGGAGGTACAAATGTATATGAAAGCTGCATCATTCGCTTTGCCACATCTGAAAACAATTAGGCATCTGATACATTGCTCATGTTATTGACATTAGTTATGTCCAGCTGGACCATGTAGCACAGTAATGTAGTACACCAAATCCCACCGACCACCATTGTAGAATAACCTTGTGTGGCACTTGACAAATGCATTGTGAAAATCAAAATGTCTACATCTATTGGTTGTCTCTTCGACTTTCAACTACAAATAACAAACTTGTCACACACAATTCTTCCTTTCCAAAATCTGCCCCATTACATTGTGATTTTTCTCACCACCGCCATATTAAACAGCCCCAATAACATATTCTAGAGTTTTCCCCCACCACCTATGTGGTTACATAAAATTGGAGAATTCAATGTTCATACTGTTGGGTTGTAAGCTACCCAAGCGGAATACGAGGTTCTCCAGAGATGCTGCCTGACCCGCTGAGTTACTCCAGCACTTTGGTTTTTTTTAAAATGCAAACCAGCATTTCCAGTTCCTTGTTTCTATTCCAACATGTTGTGTTTTTTACTTAAGACTCCAGCATCTACAGTTCCTTGTGTCTCCATTCTGATGAAGGGTCTTCAACCATATATGTTAACTGTTTCTCTCTCCAGAGATGCTGCCTGAACTCTGTGGCCAACACTTTGTGTTTTTACCCTTCATCCGAAGTTCATCAGGTTATTGACCTGAAATCTTAACTATGTTTCTCTCTCCACGGATGCTGCCGGAACACTAAGTTCTGCCACACTTTCTGATTTGCTGCTGAGTGTTTCCAGCATTTTATGTTTTTATCCCAGTCTTACTAGTGCTGGTTTCCAAGTGAAATTAGGAATATAGTTGTATGCACATTGTAATCTTCTGATCCTTTCCCAACAAACCCAGTTCTTTATAACGCCAAAGTAAAATTAAACAGTGCAACTGAGGGTGGTCCGGTTTCCTCCCACATCCCAAAGATATGTGCACTTGTAGATTGAGCATGTAGGGAGTCGACACAAAAGTGGGATCTCATAGAACTAGTGTGAATAGGTTGATGGTCAGTTTGAACTCAGTGGGACGAAGGGTCTGTTTCCATGCTTTATCTCTAAAAGTTAACCCATATTTTACCAAGATGTTCTGCACACAAGTGAATGCTTTAATCTCACTATTCATCCAGGTAATGTGTTTTGATCTGTTGTGTAGGAGGCCACAAATAACTATTCATTTCTTTTTCACACTAAACAGCCACTATTATACAGTCCATGGATATTATTTCATCTCTGGGTACAAATGCGTTTTGTTGAGGCAGGCGAACAAAAAAAAAAGGGCCATTTTATCTGTCAAATAAGTAAAAGCGTGAACTAACATTGCTTCCTGATGTAGCCAAATCAAATGCAGAAAAGTCAAGTTCAGATCCATCCTACTCAAAACACGAGGACTGGAACTTTAAATAATCCTGCCTTTCGGCGGATTGTAAACTATGTTATAATTTAATGAAAAGCACACACACAACTGACTCCAGAGATGCTGCCTGAGTTACTCCAGCATTTTGTGTCTATCTTCCGTGTAAACTCGCATCTGCAGTTCCTTCACACACACACACATATGGAATCGGGTTTAAAATCCCAACTGGGTGTTTAATGCATTATATGCCCTTAGTCATCACACGGTCGGGTGATTTGTCCCACGCTGATGGGTGTGATTGGAGATGTTTGCAACCCTGAAGTGACAGAACAAGGTCGTGCCCACCACAAGGGCGCCCCAGGGAAGGAGACCCTCTCCCTCCCCGCATCCAAAAAACGTACCGATTCCATCGCCATGGCTCCTCCGATCTGCCTCTCTACACCTCCTGACGAGCCGGCTCGCTGTTCCCTCCGATTCTTCTCATGTACTCTCTCTCTCTGTCTCTCTCCTCAGGACTTTCAGCTCCCGCCTCGCATCCAGCACAACCAGCGCTTCCGGTCCGCGCCCGCGGCAACGACAAGGCAGCGGACAGCCGGGCAAGATGGCCGCGGCTTTCACTGCCGTCTGTCCGCCCCCTGTCTCCGGCAGCGCCACCTGCAGGCTCAGACAAGCAGGCCGGAGGAATCCGGTTGCTCAAAGGCATTCTCCACAGATTTTATTCTCTCCACAGACGCTGCTTCATTTGCTCAGTAGTTCTTGCATCCACAGTTAGGTTTGCGAGAATATTGAGATCATTCATCTTAAGCCTTCAGATGAATGATCTCAATATTCTCGCAAACCCAACTGTGGATGCAAGAACACAGACAGCACCCGAGGTCAGGATCGAACCCGGGTCTATCTGATAGCTCCAGAGGGTTGCACACCACTACCCGATAGCTCCAGAGACCCCGGTTCGATCCTGACCTCGGGTGCTGTCTGTGTGAAATTTGCACGTTCTCCCTGTGACCCGCGTGGGTTTCCTCCGGGTGATCCCAAAGACGTGCAGGTTTGTAGGTTGATCAGTTGCTGCAAATGTCCCCAGTGTGAAGAAGGGTTTCGGCCCGAAACGTTGCCTATTTCCTTCGCTCCATAGATGCTGCTGCACCGGCTGAGTTTCTCCAGCATTTTTGTGTATCTTAGATTAGATTCTGGGAGGAGTTGATGGGAATGTGAAAGAAAATAGGTTATAGAAAATATTTGTGGAGAATGGTATTGATAGGATGCTCTGAGAGCTGGCGTGCATTTGATGGGCTGACCGGCCTTCCAGTGTTTGTGTGGAAAAACGTACCCTCAGGTCCCCTTTAAACATCCTCCGTCTCACCTTAAACCTACTTTAGACACTCCTACCACGAATAGGGAACAGTACAGCACAGGAACAGGCTCTTCAACCCACGATGTCTATGCCAAACACAATGACAAATTAAACGAATCTCCTCTGCCTGCACTCGTGAAACAGACTCTGATTATCTACCCTATCTCTGACTCCCACACTGTTATACACTGCTAACATGTGACCTATATGATCCAGTTTATCCAATATTTCCTTCTAATTCAAGCATTCTAATCGGGGTGGGAGATTGCAACCTTCACGTGGTCCGCCCTGTTTCGACGAATGCAATCAACTTGGCGTGCACAATTAAATAAGATCAAATAGAACAAGTTGTCCTACAACTTTAGGCTGTGCACGCCATACGCAGGAAGAAGAAGCATTCTAATCCAGGCAACATCCTCACCACTGTCTGCCCCATGAATGTTCAGCAGTGGAAGGACACTAAACTGTGGTCTTTTCCCACAGAGCCTCACGTTGGATGAACTGAGCTTCAGCGAGTCCCTCCGCATGTAAGCTTGCAGTCTGAATGCAGTCAGCAACGTTCCCTGACTTCTGTTCGGCTACCAGGGGACCATGCATCCCATTGGTGAAGAACAAACAGCAGTTCTTTTGAGCACAACAATCTCTGGATCAGTGCCGCTAATTCAGAAAAGAATAGCAACTGGAATCATTTAATCTACCCATTTTTAATGATTTGTTTTGATTTATTAGGGAGCTTTCTTTCCACTTCCTATTTAGCAGGTGGTATTTTCATCTTTTATCAAACTGTGATTTATTGCAGTTTCCTGAACATGGAATTTGCCCGCAGGCACAAAGGTTGCTCAACAGATGGAGAAATCAGCATTCGATGTATTTAATGTACAACTGTTCCCAAAATATTACTATTACCCAGAGGTTACTGTTTTAAAATCGATTAAGAATACAAAACTTTGGGTTTTAAAGCCTTGTATAACAGTACAAGTGTTTCTCACTGCTGATTTATATGGAATTTGACCCAAGAGTAAATTTAATATTAGTTGCAGGAAATGTAGTGGCAGACAATTGCATGTTGGAGACCTTTGAAATGAATGAAATTCAGAATACTTAAATTTAACTATACATTTTAAGACCACAATTTAATTGGTGTTAAAGTAATACTTATTAGCAATAGGAGACACATGAAACTGCAGATGTTGGAATCCTGAGCAAAACACAGTGCTGGAGCAAATCAGGTTTGTAGGTTAATTGGCTTGGGTTTGTATACTTGGCATAAGTGTAAAATTGTCCCCTAGTGTGTGCAGGTTTGTGTTAATGTGCGGGGATCGCTGGTCAGTGCGGACTCGTTGAGCCGAAGGGCCTGTTTCCACGCTGTATCTCTAAACTAAACTAAAACTAAGTTGACAGCCTGAGAACCATTTAATTGCTTCCAAGTAAAACACAACAATGCTGGAGGAACTCGGCGGGTCAGGCAACATCTGGGGAGGGAATGAACGGGTGATGTTTTGGGTCGGGGCACTTCTTCACTCATTCTATCCATTCCTCCCCCTGATTACAATTGACCCATTCACAGTGTACAGATACGTGATAAAGGGAATAACGTGAATAACATTTAGTGCAAGATAAAGTCCAGTAAAGCCCGGTCAAAGATAGTCCGAGGGCCTCCATTGAAGTAGATCGGTCAGGACCGCTCTCTAGTTGTTGGTAGGATGGTTCAGTTGCCTGATAACAGCTTGCACTCTGTGCACCTTCCAATTCAAGTGCTGGATTGACAAATTGCACAGTTTCTTACCCAGATGCATCTCTCATAAACGACACCAATGTGTTAATAGTAGATTAATTTGGCAAATAAATGTTGTTCAGGCCATTGTTGTGGGAAAGTACAATAAAATCTTGTAGAAAATGCGATAATATTTTGCGCTTCAAGTTTTTCATACATTCCAAATTACACTTGATATTTAAGATTTGCCACAGGGCTTTATTTGTTTCAACATGGGGGTGGTGAACCGCCTTCTTAGACTGCTTCAGGCCTTTTGGTGATGTGCTCCCACAGTGATGTTGGGCAGGGAGTTCCAAGCTTTGGACAATACCCCAGTAAACATATTTCACTCAGGATATTGTATGACTTGGAGAGGAATGTGCAGGGATGGTGTTCCCATGTACCTGTCACTCTTGTGTGTCTTGGTGGTAGAGATTATGAAATGGGAGTATCCCGCGGGAGCAACCACATCGCATTATAAACATGGTACACACTGTAGCCATTGTGTGCCAGTGCTGAAGGGAATGAATGCTGAGGGTGCTTTCATCCAAATCATTTACACAAATATGCTTTTTAACCCCCCCCCCCCTCCCCGATGTTTTTTGCTTAATGACATTTCAGTGAATAGATTTTAGCAGCGGCTGCAATTATGCACAGCACAAAAATATCTTTTGATTGCATTTGTAAAAGGCCACATGGGTAACTCGAAATTTACATTGAAGACGCATTTAGACAGAGACTTGGAGGCAAGGAACAGAAGGATACGGTCCTATTGAGTTAAATGGGATTAGTGCAGATGGGCAAAATGGTCAGCACTGATGTGGTGGGCTGAAGGGGCTGTTTTTTAAAATTAAAGATAGACACAAAATGCTGGGGTAACTCAGTGGTACCGGCTTCTCTGGATAGAAGGAATGGGTGATGTTTCGGGTCGATCCCCAACTTCAGATTGTTTCTGTGCTGTGTTAGACTTGCGTTAGTTTTGTAATAACAAAACTATCAAGCAGTGTGTTCCGATTCCTTATTTATATTTTATTTTAATTACCCCCTTCAAAAAGGTAATGATCCCGTTTTGTTTTATGTAAACTTTATTAGCAATTTATTGCCCCATGACATTGCAGTAGAGGTTTCAGAGCCAGGAGAATAGATACAGTTGTGCTCCTGTCCAGATGCAAGCCAGCTGTGTGCGTGTTCTTATCCAGTCCTGTGGATTCCTTATGTTGAAGGCAAAATCTGCATGCATGCAACTCAAATGCTACATCAATAAGCATGCAACTCAAATGCTACAGCAAGCTCAGATTTGCCACAGCCAGAATACAGCATCTGGTATGTACTGAAGCTTCTGTCAAGTGTACAGGCATGCACTATAGAAGCTGGCCCTTCAGTACTACTCGTCTATGCCAACCAAGATAGCCATCTAAGTTAATCCCATTTATCTGCATTCAACCCATATCCCCCGAAACTTTTCCCATTCACATATCTGTCCAAATGTCTTATAAATGTTTTTACCTGCCTCAATCACTTCCTCTAGTTCCCACCACCCTCTGTAATGTTGCCTCTAATTAAATCTTTCCCCTCTCACCTTAACCAATGCCCTCTACTTTTTGATTCCCCAACCCTGGAAAAAACCCTGCATTTACCCTATCCCACTCATGATTTTATGAGATCATAAGATCATCCCACAGCCTCCTACACTCCACACCTGCCCAACCTCATCCTATTAGTTAGTCACTCCAGTCCTGGTAGCATCTTCTATGCAATCTTTCCAGCATTAGAACATCTTTCCTATAGCATGGCGACCAAAACGGATTGAAATATCCCATGCAGGCTCACCCAACGTCTTATTCAACTGCAACATGACGTCAGAACTTAAATACACAATATGCCCTGAATGCTGAAGGACAGGACGCCAATAGCCTTCTTCACCACCATCTACCTGTGATGAGGACCATGCATTTGTACTCCAAGGTCCCTCTATTCAACCATTCACTATGAAAGTCCTACACTGGTTTGACTTCCCCAAAGATGACCCCGTTATCCTTCAGGCTGCACTTCAGCATTGGAGTTAAGAGCCCAGCCAATGTCCTGCAATTCCTCAGCAATTGCATTGGAAAATCTGCCCATTGATCTGTTTCAGGTTAGAGCAGGTACAGCAGGCAGTGAAGAAAGCTAATGGAATGTTGGCATTCATAACAAGGGGATTTCAGTATAGGAGTAAAGAGGTTCTTCTGCAGTTGTATAGGGCTCTGGTGAGACCACACCTGGAGTATTGTGTCCAGTTTTGGTCTCCTAATTTGAGGAAGGACATCCTTGTGATTGAGGCAGTGCAGTGTAGGTTCACGAGATTGATCCCTGGGGTGGCGGGACTGTCATATGAGGAAAGATTGAAAAGACTAGGCTTGTATTCACTTTTTAGAAGGATGAGGGGGATCTTATAGAAACATAACATTATAAAAGTACTGGACAAGCTAGATGCAGGAAAAATGTTCCCAATGTTGGGCGAGTCCAGAACCAGGGGCCACAGTCAAAGAATAAAGGGGAAGTCATTTAAGACTGAGGTGAGAAAAAACGTTTTCACCCAGAGTTGTGAATTTGTGGAATTCCCTGCCACAGAGGGCAGTGGAGGCCAAGTCACTGGATGGATTTAAGAGAGAGTTAGGTAGAGCTCTAGGAGCTAGTGGAATCAAGGGATATGGGGAGAAGGCAGCCACGGGTTATTGATTGGGGACGATCAGCCATGATCAGAATGAATGGCGGTGCTGGCTCAAAGGGCCGAATGGCCTCCTCCTGTACCTATTTTCTATGTAACTCTATCTATGTAGCTGATGCAGGTAAGCGGCTCCATTCATTTCAAAACAGATGGAAAAGGTGAAAAATCATTCAGGTAATTTAAATCTAGGTATCAAATTGAATATTTTAATCTCATTTTTATTTTTTGAACAATTGCAAATGGAAGCATCTTTGCGATTTACAATCAATTAGCTAGGAGCCAGCTTCAGAGACCGAGTTGCCAGTGAATGACCTGTAAGTTTAGCTGGTAGGTGAACACCAAGTGGATGGTGTCCTGATCTCGGCCAATGTATCCACCATCAATACTAAATACAACTAAGGAGATTTTTCACATGACAGCTAATCTCAAGAGTCCATTCACCACTCAAAAGAGATTGTCCCTTGAAGTTTATTTAGTGTTGGCTGGGTTACCAAACCACACATTATGCAACTGGACTAGAATCAGGTTCAGATACCCAAATCCAGAAATTAAAACTGTTTCTGTGGAAAATAATTCAAGTGGTGAGAAAAGTCTTTGGTGCCACTGCTAGGTTGTTATTCCAAGACAGAAACATTTGCCGTGAATAGTTGCAAGAGTCCATTCTCCAAAAAACAAAACAAATCCTTACAAATATTCTTATATCATCATTTCCTCCATACCTCCTTGCAATCACATAACTGTATTGATGCTTTATGAAGGAGTTATCACAGATAGTCAAGACATTTAAGTGGTGTGACATATGGAAATATAAGAAACAAGCACAATATAACCAAAACTCTTCAATATGGATGCTTCACTGTTGCAAACCAACATCTCATGATAACTTGAGACCAATAAATGTAATCCAAGGATGTTTTTATTTCAAACAATTTTAATGCAGTAAATTCACCTCTGTAGGAACAATGTCCCTATTTATCATACAGTAATGCAAAGATGCTACATTTTGTATTTAAAAAAGGTTTGTACAATCTAGCCAACATGATCATAAACGGTCTCTACATGTACCAGGGATGTACAGAATAAGCTTATTCCTGCAGGAGATTTAATACATAGAGCAAGAAACATCTTGGCTCTTTTGACATAAATTATATACAATTCAACTTATGTTCAGTACAAAAAAAACATGCCACATACAATAAAAAAGGATAATTTTAATTCATTACCAGTGACAACATTTGCTGTACAGAATGCACACAACACAAACAAAAAAAACCCTTTCATATTCTAGAAGTTTTTTTGTCATTAAAAAATACTCAAATCTCTGCTTTTGTTTTTGCCCCAATTGCAAGGATAAAATGCACCACAAAATACCTAGCTCAGAGTGTAAACAGTATGAACAAGGCTTTACTGCAAACAGGACATTTTCATGTGTTAACTGAACATGTTCCAACAAATACATTATGTGACTGCAACCTCCCCTGCTTAGGGATGGAGGATCTCACAATGCATTCGGGCTCTGCGGACATCTTCAGTTAACATGAAAGAGCCCCATTTTTAAATTAGATTCTTCCATTAAAAGACACCCGGCCCCTATCAGTTGAAGAGGGGGTGAAATCAGCTTTTATTATAAAAACAGTAAAACACTGTAAGCTTAAATTTATCTAACATGATCTACATTACCTAGAATCTTCTCATTGCATGCTAATGTCTTCCCTGCTTCAATCCAACCAGCAGCTATTTTATATCACCAATACCAACCGTTCATTTGTACGAATGAGAATCTGATCCAGTGGTTTCTGCTTTGGAGATTTCTACAAGTTTGTATTTACATTTTTACAGTTGCAGCGTGGAGAAGATGCAGTGGGGGAAGCAGCTTTCACGAATCGCGCCAATAAAAAAAATCTCCCCCATCCAGACCTATCCTACTGTTCCGAATAAAATTCACACTTTTATATATATATTACAGGAACAAAACTACAGTAAAATGACTTGTGGAATCAAGTAGGTAAGAAATCCTTCAGTGCAAGTCTCCTCTGCAAGAGATTTCAGAGAGAGTCCATTTGTGCGTTGAACCAAATGCCTTAACAATTTGCCCGTTTGATACTGACTGATCAGGATCAAGGAGGCCTCGGACCAAGTCTTCTTTGTGCCACCTTCCTTTTCACTATATTTTGCATTATTGATCAGCAACTGAGGACTTATAATTGATGTTATCCGTCCCCACTGTCCTCCTTGAAATCCCTCTGAATTATTCTAGTTTTAAAATAATATGAATTGTGTGATGGAAGAAATTCTCATCAATCTTGAAAATATGTGTTGTCAGGTCGACAGTTTAAAAGGGATCGTCAAGATTCAGAATTGAAAGCTGGTCAATTTATTTTGATCCTTTGTTTTCAACTGAGTTACAGATAGACCTTAACAGTAACAGTATTATTATCGTGCTAGCCCCAGTGTCCCCGTTAATGAAATTCACTTCCAGTAACTTCCCAACACAGAACCATTAAAACTGGTCCTAGCGAGACCTTACCAACGTGGATTGTCTTTCAAAAAGTATCTTTTGCACATTTATTTTTGAATAACCGTGTGTAAAAGATTAACATTTCTTACATGGTCACTCAGATCGTACACACTGCGACCAACATGGATGGATGTTTACATTTCTCGGTTTCTATCAAGCTACGTCGTTACTTTTTTCCCCAAGATATTGGTCAAAAATTGAGTTTATTTCCTTTGAAATAAATAATCTGGTGATAATAACACACAAAAAGGGTATGTTACTTCAAAAATCAAAGATTTTGAAGTAGTAATCAGAAATGTTTACAAACAAAATAAAAATATCCCACACTGATTCCCCGGGATACAATTAGGGCAAATAGTATGAGAAATCCAACATACTAATGCAGTTAAATTCATCACACCCAAGGGACACTATCTCTTTAAAACTCTAGTGTTTTTAGGAGTGCTGCTCATTACATTGCTGCCTTGGTTTCATAATCAATCCACTCCCACAAAAGTGTTTATTTTACACGAACCCTGCAATATTCAAATATTCTTTTTAAAAAAACGTAATGGATGAAAATGCAATTCCCTTTGACTTTGATATGTACCACACCTCTGTCTAACATCAGAGACCACTTCCAGCAGAGTTAGGAAAGATATAGACTTTTCAATCCCAGTCTTCCCTCCTTTGGCTGAATTTCATTAGAAATATAACCTTTCCTATAGATTAAGTCCCATCAGAAAAGGGCTGCACAGGTGAGAGATTCTCATTCTCATTCTCTCTCTCTCTCTCTCTCTCTCTCTCGCAGGAACTAGACAAAAGAAAATCCAGAGATTACATTCAGAAGCAACCCATAGACCTGGCAGAAAACGCAGTCATTGGCTGTGCATCTTAGTATCTTTGTACACCTGCTCAGTCCATTTGTTTTAGTAACTCATTGTTTGCTAAATGTTGTTAAAAGGTTCTGCACTTCTGAGCTTAACAAGATCACTACACGAACTCCCAACCACAGATATACTCCCATCATGGATCGCAGTAAATACTTCATTGTGAACTAGTGAGAATTCTTCCCATCTTCATGAAGGAGGATCTGTCAGAACGATTTATCCAAGTATAGCAGATGTTGACTAGAGTTCTGAACCATCTGAAATTATTGTGAATTCTGAGTCAGCTAAACTTGCTCGGATTGCCTTAGTTCATCCATTTTCTGCAGTTGAGAGCTCCACAATGGCATGGAATCTTGTGCTGATCATCTTCAAAATCAAACTTATAGTCATATGTCAACTGAAGGAAGAAAAATAATTATTAATGCAGGAACTATTTACTGAACAATCAACATTCAGAGTGTACACAAAGAAGGCCAAATGGCTCCTCAGCCTGTTCTATCAATCAATAAGATTATGGCTGATCTGCTCTGCATTCTTCTATATCTGTGGTAAGCAAATGAATGAAAGGTTACCAAGTATCTATTTCCCTCGGTCTTAGAAATATTCTAAGATTACCATTTCCACCAAATGGAAACAAAGGATGATATGCTGGATGTGGAGGCTAGTGGGGGTGAAGACCAAGGGAACTCTTTTGATGTTGTCTGTGGTGAGGGCAGGAGGCAGAGGAAGCAGACATCTGGGAAAAAGATGAAATGCCAGCGAGGGCTCCATCAACCATGGTGGAGGGGAACCCACGTTCCCTGAAAAAGGATATTTCAGAAGTCCTGGAACGAAAAGCCTCACCTCGGCTTTGTCCTGCCCCTCCTCTCATCAAGCTTTCTTTCCCTCCCCTCCACAATCAATTCGAAGAAGGGTCTCGACCGGAAACGTCACCTATCCATGTTCTCCAAGAGATTAGTGTGCAAAAGTAGAGTGCATGGTATTGGGGGTAGGGTATTGACATGGATAGAGAACTGGTTGGCAGCGATGGCACCCCACTTCTAAAATCATACCAATCAGTAAAAAGACCCATTAATGTCTATTCCTGGTTCCTGTTAGCCAGTAAACTTTCTATCCATGCTAATATGAAACCTCCTACACCAAGATGTTTTATCTTCCCCTAATGCAGCACCCTCTGGAAAATTAAGTACAGTATACCCACCATTTTCCTTTTATCGACATTATTTATTTTGAGATAACTAAACTGGTCAGCTGATGTAATTTTTGATTATGTAGTTATTAAATTATACAGCCTCCCAATTTATTACAAATCAATAACTTTACAAAGAGGAAAATATATTTAAAATAAGCTCAGACTGAAATATACAACAATAAATCTTTTCACTTTTGTTGCCTATCTCTACAACATTTATGTTTTTATAATGAAACTTAGTGCAGATAGAAACATAGAAAATAGGTGCAGGAGTAGGCCATTCGGCCCTTCGAGCTTGCACCGCCATTCAATATGATCATGGCTGATCATCCAACTCAGTATCCTGTACCTGCCTTTTCTCCATACCCCCTGATCCCTTTAGCCACAAGGGCCACATCTAACTCCCTCTTAAATATAGCCAATGAACTGGCCTCAACTACCTTCTGTGGCAGAGAGTTCCAGAGATTCACCACTCTCTGTGTGATAAATGTTTTTCTCATCTCGGTCCTAAAGGATTTCCCCTTAATCCTTAAACTGTGACCCCTTGTCCTGGACTTCCCCAACATTGGGAACAATCTTCCTGCATCTAGCCTGTCCAACCCCTTAAGAATTTTGTAAGTTTCTATAAGATCCCCCCTCAATCTTCTAAATTCTAGCGAGTACAAGCCAAGTCTATCCAGCCTTTCTTCATATGAAAGTCCTGACATCGCAGGAATCAATCTGGTGAACCTTCTCTGTACTCCTTCTATGGCAAGAATGTCTTTCCTCAGATTTGGAGACCAAAACTGTACGCAATACTCCAGGTGTGGTCTCACCAAGACCCTGTACAACTGCAGTAGAACCTCCCTGCTCCTATACTCAAATCCTTTTGCTATGAATGCTAACATACCATTCGCTTTCTTCACTGCCTGCTGAACCTGCATGCCTACTTTCAATGACTGGTGTACCATGACACCCAGGTCTCGTTGCATCTCCCCTTTTCCTAATCGGCCACCATTTAGATAATAGTCTACTTTCCTGTTTTTGCCACCAAAGTGGATAACCTCACATTTATCCACATTATACTGCAAGATCATGCTTGTGCTATTTTTCATTTGAAATGAAAGGAATATTTTTAGAATGCAGCAAATTTTACAGCTTTCAACATATATCTCGAGGGAATGTTACATGGATACTTAGCGGGTGGTGGGAGGAGAGACTGATGGTGACCAGAAATACCCAGAGGCTTAAGCAAGTCGTTTCATATCAATCTATTAGTTCTATGTGCTAAATAATAGTCCACACGCAGGGCTGCAAACATGTCAGAAAATAGAATTCATCTCAAGGGCAACTGATTTTCTTAAAACATTACATCCACCTGGTCTGTCTGAAGAAGGACCCCGACTCAAAATGTCACCTACAGAGTTTTCTCCAGAGATGCTTCCTGGCCCACTGAATTACTGCAGCATTTTGTGCCTATTTTTGGTACACACCACCAACTGCAGTTCCTTTTTATTATGTCGGTTTTGTTATCCATTATGTAACATTTTGGACTAAACTAGCAACACACAAGTAACGAAGTGAGCAAACTTACTCTTGGGCTTGCTATACCTCAGATAAGCATCAGTGTGAACATTGCATTTCTTGTATTATTTCTTATCTTCCTTTTCCTCTTTTTTTTTAACCACTTACCTCTTCACCTTTTGGAATTCGCCTGCTTGAGATAATGATTATTTTGTCCTCCTTGTCAAAGGTCACAACCTCTGCCACACAGTTAGGGGCACAGGAATGATTGATATATCTGCACAGTAGACATTTTTTTTCCCCGAGAAAAGAGAAAAGCAGCCAGTCAACATCACAAAAGTACATATAGAAAAAACAAACAAATTATAATACAATCATGGTTCAGCAGATTTCAAAATATAAAAAGCAATATCGCAAGTTCAACAATTAGTAAAGTTACTTCCAGTACTGATGCATAATACTGGGATGTAAATACATTGAGTAGAATGCAAAACAAAGCTGTCAATGTAGTAATAAAAGTTTTAAAATAATTAATTCCCAAATATCCTATTTATAAAAAAAACATTAATTTCCTTACTAATCAGCAACAAAATAAGGCTCCTTGTCAAAAGTCACAGGTTATAGCAGGGTTCTGATCCTGAAAGATGTTCGTGACCGGAACAGTTTACAAGTGGGAAATGAGGTTGCAAGGCTTAGTTCCTACACGGCAGAAGGTGCTTGCAGCGTTGCAGCAGTAGGCAAACCCACCCTGCTACTGTCCTGAACGCTCATTCATATGTACGGGCAGTACACAAGTCGAGCTGGGGAAGATCTGCACATCTATCTAATACTTACAACCACCATTTTATGTCAGACTTTGCAGGATCACCCTTCTGATGAGATAACCTAGATGTGGATTTCTACATTCTCTTAGATGCAAAGACTGTATAGATGAGGACAGCAAAGAAACAGGGTAGAGTCTCCCAAGAGAATAATAAAAATCAGACTCATTGCTTGTAAATCACTGAAGTTACCAAATTTCATATTTCATAACACCTGCTGATGTCATCCCACCAGAAAGTCACCTACCTGGCTGGGCCTCCAGTTAAAGTAGCATCAATCACATGCTCATTATTAATCCGAAACATATAAACACCTCGATTCTGAAGAAAAAACAGAAACAATCCTTAGCTTCCTATCCACTTCTCTTCCGCCCTTCGAACAGTTTTATAACTTTGGAATGCTCAGTTTTACACTGTTAATGCAATTTCATGCTTCAGATAATAGTTCCGAGTCGAAGTAGCTCCAATGTTAGTTACAAAACTTAACGTGAGAAACTGCCACTATGTCAACAGTAAAGGAAGGAGCATAGAAATCTGCGTCCTTTGTACCGTTCTACTGATGCTACAGTATTTCATAACGTCACCCATTCCTTCTCAGCAGAAATGCTGCCCGTCCCGCAGAGTTACTCCAGTATTTTGTGTCTATCTTTGGTGTAAACAAGCATCTGTAGTTCCTTCCTATACATAAGTTCTATACATTATATACTGTTTGAGTATATAACATATAATCGCACATATATTATCTGATATAGGTTATTTGACAGAACAATTTAACCTACATCAAATTTCATACATAGGCACAAGAACGTCACCCAATATTATATTCTGATACACAACAGTAGCTACAGCTAACAACATGTATATCTTTCACCACTAAATTTAATAAATGATGCATTATTCTGACAAAACATATCACACCTAGACAAAAATCGGCCTTTTTAAGCTTACTTCCAATTGGTTTGGAATCATAGAATCACACTCCAGGGAATTAAGCAAATATGGAGCACTTTTGCAGAAGTGCCATGGGCAGCTGGGCTGCCTATGTCACTATTCAACCCAGCTGCCTTGTGCGATCTCTATGAAACAGTTATGCACTTACCTATTTCCCTGCCCATACTCTTAAAAAGTTTCTTTTAAAAAGGAAGTGGGATAAATGCTTAAAAAAAAGGTCACAATATAAGCATAACCTTTGTCATCAGTTCCTTATATTACTTGGGTTTTGCAGTTGTAAAAACAAATCTCCATCCCAAATATAGCCAGTCCATTCCCAGAGTCTCCAATGCTGCTCAGAGGTCTGTCCATCTCCCAGTCATAGCTTTGTTGATATGGACAGTACCTGAATATTACATGTCAACTGTTTACATCATAGTTGTAGACTGTGGGCGGCGCAGCGGTAGAGTTGCTGCCTTACAGCATTTGGAGCACCGGAGACCCGGGTTTGATCTCGACTACGGGTGCGGTCTGTACGGAGTTTGTACGTTCTCCCCGTGGCCGCGTGGATTTTCCCCGGGTGCTTCGGTTTCCTCCCACACTCCAAAGACGTGCAGGTTTGTAGGTTGATTGGCTTGGTACAAGTGTAAATTGTCCCTAGTGTGCGTAGTATAGTGTTAGTGTGCGGGGATCGCTGGTCGATGCAGACTTGGTGGGCCGAAGGGCCTGTTTCCGTGCTGTATCTCTAAACTAAAAAAAATCAGCAAAACTACGACTGAGAATTACATTACAGGGATAAATACCAGCAGGGTAACACAAAAGCTGACTGTATTAGAATGGAAAAGTAATATGCCTGACAATCTTTTCATTTTAAACTTGAAACTAAATTTGACTTGATGGCATAACAATTAAGGTGATAAAATGAATCAGCCTTATCAATAAATTAGCTTACTAATTGAGTTTGAAGCAGTATACAACATAACTGCACACAGATGAAGCTAATCCATACCTGAGTCTCATATAATTTCTCCCTGCGATTTGCAACCTCATTGCGAATGATTGTCCCAATATATTCAATCACCATTGTGTGCTTCTCAAGGTCTTTGGCTGCATAGAGACCCAGACCCTATAAAACATGGAAACAAAAGTAGTACAAATATTGTAATGAATTCCATCAATACTAAGAACTGTGAAGGGTTCATTATTGATAGCTGGGAGCCTCGAGGTTTAACCTATGAACATATCATTGAAGCCCAATACTGAAAAATATACAAACTGATATTATACCGTCACAATTCACAAATATTATAAGATAAGAAATGTGCTATAAATTTCAATACAAGAGAAATATTTTAACGTACTGTTTGGTGTGTAGCAGTTTATAGCAAACACAGAAAACTGTAAACACAAGAACATATGACGGCAGAAAAATAGCCAAGAATCTAGAATAGAAGCTAATGTACAGACATATGAAGTGATCATCATTAAAATTATGGTTATGCAAGCGTGAAATTGTTCTCTGGGGACAATTCTCAATTAAAATCTGGAGGATACCAAACACAAATATTAAAGAAATGAAATAGAACTTTGATTCCAGAGTACACAATTTGTTTAACTAGCATTTCTCATCTTGTTGGTGTTAAACTCACTTGTATTCGAGATCGAGCCAGGTAAACGTTATTTTTCCATTCAGTTTTCAGTCTGCGGTATTGAGAAGATTTGGAGTGGACAAACTGCTTGCTGTAGGGAGTGTTAATTTCTCCAGTTACTGTACTCTGAAATGCTTTTGATGTGCTGGTACTGTTCAAGGTGTGTGGCCTTTTATGGAGATGGAAAAACAATTTATAATTGGACAATTATATCCTGTAATTCATAAAATTACATTTGCTATTTTTAAATAACAAAACAAAGAGAGACTTTGCAGGAGCAAAGCCTTTAGATCTTTGGAGACATCCTCATTAGCTGAACTAAAGACTAAACATGCATTTTGGGCCATCAGTGCTCTCTACGCATCAGAATTCTGTATAGAACTTCGAACAGTACTGTACAGGTACACATCCTTTGTGCTTTGTCCAATGATGCCAAATTAAACTAATACCTCCCTGAACATGATCCATATCCCTCCTTGCATATCCACGTGCCTATCTAAAAGGCTCTTAAATCCCACTAGTGTATCTGCCTCACCACCAGCCCAGGTGGCATGTTCCAGACACCCACCATCCTCTGTACAAAACCTCCCACCTCCCGGCCCCATCTCTACTTCCACTATATGCGCCTTTCATTATTCCACCTGCACCCCCCCCCCCCCCGCATCCTTCTAAATTTCAGCGAGTAGAGGCCCAGAGCGTCAAACACTCATCATATGTTAACAGTCATCCTGGGATCATCTTCGTAAACCTCCTCTGGACTCCTCCTACGCCAGCACATCCCTCCTCAGATGTTGTCCATAGTAGTTTAAATCTCATAACATAGATCACTTTGTTATACTTGGTCCTGTCTGCAGCATGTTGATGCCATCGTTAGTGGTAATTTATTTTCTCTATACTTACCGTTTGTAGTGAGTCATAATCTTTGGTTCAGAACGGGCACAGCCTGTTGGATTAACAGCTAGTGGGAGCTCCATAAGTGGGTGCCGACCATAGCGGAATATGTAGTTCTGACAACTCTCTACGCCTGGCAACTAAAAGTAAACAAAATTAATTCATAAAATAATGTTATAGTTTTTAAAACATAAAGAACTCTTGAGCCTAGTCAATGCCAATTTATGCCAACTTTAAATTATTGTGCTTATAATCAGAAATAGCAAAATTCAGAAAACAACTTTACCACTCCACTCAACCAAAACTGCCCATCTCACACAATGATAAATCTCTTGGATTTCAATAAGTCAAATTAAAACATTCCCTTCATACCTCCACCAGAGTCTTAGGGGCACCGTACGATGGCAGCTCCGTCGGCAGTCTGTTCGTTTTTTTATTTATTTTATTTTTAGTGTTTGTTAAAAGTTTGTTTTAATGTTCTCCGGTTTGTCTTATGTGGGGGGAGGGGGAGGGGATCGGGGGAAACCTTTTTTTCAGGTTCTCACCTTGCCGGAGATGCAATTGATTTTCGCATCGCATTCTCCAGGAGCTCTGCGGCCTTCCATCGATGGAGCTGGAGGCCTCCTCGGACTGTCGTGAGCCCCACCGCGGGGCGTGGACTTAACATCGGAGCTGATCCCTTACCTGGGATCGCTCCAACCACGGCCTGCGGCCTTACCATCAAGCTCGCAGTCTCGGGAGAGGCCGAGTCGGGAAGCTCCAACGACGCAGAAGGTTCGACCAGCCCCGACGGGAGGTTCGATCGTCCAGCGCGAGGGAGCTGACTTCCCCCCCCGATGCGGGAGTGGATCGCCTCAACACGGAGGGCCAAAACGCCGCCGGCTACGGGAGTCAAGATCGTCCCGTCAACGGAGGGCTCGAGGCCCCCGACCGCGGGAGAACAAAGGGAAGGGACTTGAACTTTATTTTGCCTTCCATCACAGTGAGGAATGTGTAGGAGTCACTGTGGTGGATGTTCATGTTAAAATGTGTTTTTGAGTGATCTGTTACTTTTTATTGTATGACTGACCAGGCAAATGAGATTCCTCGTATGTTGCAAAACCTACCTGGCAAATAAAGTACTATTCTGATTCTGATAGTTCATTTCTTTCAAACTAACAAATAAATCAGGAGCAGGAGCAAGCCACCAATCCTCCAAAAAAAATATCCTGTGATTATAACCTCAACTCTGCATTCCTACACATCTTGGTAACTTATCATCCCCATGCTATCAAATATTTATGCCACCTCTGCCTTAAAAATATTCAACATTGCCTCCATTGCTGTTGCAAAGAGAGTTCCAAAGACTAACGTCTCTCAGAGAAAATGTATGCACCTCCTTTCTGTCTAATACAGTCCCATAATGATTGGGACAAAGACCCATCATTTATTTATTTGGCTCTGTACTTCACAATTTGAGATTTGTAATAGAAAAAAATCACATGTGGTTAAAGTGCACACTGTAAGAAAAAGGCCATTTTTATACATTTTGGTTTCACCATGTAGAAATTACAGCAGTGTTTATACATAGTCCCCCCCCCGTTTCTGGGCACCATAATGTTTCCCAGAGAATGGCACCAGAAGGATACTAGATGGCAAGATTGAAAACTATCTGAACTTCCAGGAATCTGCTTGTAAGATACCATGATTCATTGCTCTCCTATGAACTATCGCAAGATTATGCACTGTTATTACCAAATAATGGACAATCTTGCATCATTTACTAACTTCCACCAAAAACAATGTTTTCACCATTTCTGCCCTGCTTCATCCTACCCCCATCTCCAAATCACTTTCAATCAACAATTCTGTGCCTCAGCACATAACGTTTGTGTTGCTGGATTTTACACACGTCTATATCTACTTACATACATAAAACTATTGCTATCTGAATGGCTATTTTTACTGAAAAAACCTTGACCAGTCTACCCATGGGCCAGCTTCTCATCCACTCTACATTCAACTCTCATCTCAGCAAGCCATTCACAAACCTAATTTTCCCTTGCGTTCTGTCAGGATTGAAGTGACTACTGGATATAATCACAGCGCATATCTGCTCCATTTTGGACATCCTGTTTCAGGACTACAACACATCACCATCCTTCATATATTCCCTCCCCATCTTTCTCCTTATTTTCACGTCATCTTATGACATTTATTAGTCTCTACAGTGGAGGGAGGCACAGTAGCCCATCTTAGTGAAGATTTAATAGATTTTTACATTATATGCTGAACCAATAATAAGTACTTCAAGAACTTGAATTTGCAGGTACTTCTTTATTTGGGGCTTATCTTTTCTTACCGATTCTGCGATCCTCAGGACAGCGTGGATAGTCAGACCAAACATATCCTCTCCTTTAATATAATCAGGAAAAAGTCTCAGCATGTCTGCTTCTTTACGCAGCCGCACAATCGGGTCAAGAATTCTGTTCCAAACTCCTAAGAAATGAGAGGATGTGGAAAATACACACTGGTTATTTACAAGTTATGGTTCAACAGCTTAACTACCAAAAAATACTCAATTCCAAAATGTTTCACTTTCCCAACCCGTTTGCACTGACTAAAGCATGTCAATGGATCAGCAGCACAACATACGGTGGTATTAGACGCACTCTTCCATTATGCTAAATGTACCACAGATATCTGTCCTGTCTGCTATGAAACGGTAGCTGACCACATATGGCAATAATGGAAATTATGAGTAGCATTTGAAAATAGAACCAAATAATACATTTTTAACAAGACATTAACAGAATAATAATTTCTATAGATCACAATCATAAAAACAGGACAGAATACAAGGTTGTCATTTGACACATTGAATCTGCACCCGTGTGCTTAAAGAACATTACAATTAGTAAATATAGTCAGGAATAAACAATTCCAACACTATAAATTTAAGAGTGAAAGCCAACTGCATAAACTGCCCTGAAGCTACATAGGATGAGATACTAACATTTAAAATAACACAAGTGGGAGAGGAAGTATTGCATTCAAAGTGATATGGCATGTTTCACAAAATAATATTAAGAGGCAGGCATCCTGTTGACATTTTTGGAGTTAAGGATTGGATGGGGCCATCAAGTATTTCTAAACTGCAGCAATATTTTAGCTCAATATTTATTCCGAACATGATTTGGTCATATTTTACCTTGTGGGGTCCAATCAGTAACAATCAAATCCTCATGTCCTTGTTCAATAATCTGGACATCAAACTCGGGTTTTCCATTAGTATCATTGATGGTGCAGTGGTAGCAGCAACGCCTGTTGGTGTATCGCATACTCCAATAAATTCGAGTCGCTTCAAATCCAATTGGATAAAGAGCGGTTACACTGTGGAATTCCTGCATCTGATGGGGGAGCAACTGACCGATGGTATGAAATATCAGGCCGCCAACCCTGAACATATGGCTGCGTTTGCCACGCTGCACAATGCTAGCAATCTGCTTCACCTCATCTCTCTGAATGTAGACGCGGCGGTAAACGGCAAAACAACGAATTTCCTGTTCATTTGCCCCTTTCAATTTATGTTGACTGCAGAGCATGGTCTTGTCCTTAAAAAACATACACCGGGCACGGATAGCACAAGCAAAATGGTAGGTGTTTGGGCACCGAACCCGATGACAACCGGTAGTGGCACCGGTCTTTTGACAAAAAGCACACTTTGTGGTGAGTCCCCTGTGGAAAGCCACTTCCACATTTATCAGTGCCCCTGCCTGAGTCTCATAAACTTCAGAGGACCACAACGCACAGTTTAGATGGACCCACAAATCCAAATCCAGATTCAAGAGTCTTGCTGGCCCATCTGTTGTTCCATCACCATCTTCATGACAGAAGCAGCACCGCCGAGTGTCCTTGGGCATGGGGTCTGGTTTTAATGATGTCCCCAGCTTCTGAATGAGTTCTTCAATTTCATGTTGTGAGACATGTTTAAATTTCCCTTTATGAAATATGAGTTTAAATTCCAAACGCTTCCAACGGATTCCTCGCCATCTCTTCATCAGTGGTTGAGGTTCTTCAAACTGCTTTTCATCCAGTGGAAGAGGATGCTTGATCTTTGGTGATTCAATTGATGGATCAGGCTTACTTGACTCTGCTGGAGTTCCAGGTGATGATATACTTGGGGATGAGGGTGGAGAACTCTCTGGCTGTATTATGGGAAGCTGGTGAACATCGAGTATAGACATATTATTGCTATAATGATGCACCACAATTCTTTCCTTGGTTGGACATTCTGAGGAAGTTTCCTGAAGAGAGAATAGCAATAGAAGCCATTATGTTTTGAAACAACATAAGTTACCAATATATTGAAAACAACAATCGGTTTCTCACTTTAAAAAAAGCGTCATTCAAATCTTTTTGCACAGCGACTCCGCGGCAACACTGGCTTCAGCCAATTTTCATTCCCCAATGCATCTGATTTGAAAATTCTTGACCTTATCTGGTAGTCTCTCCACATTTTGCTCTCCATACCTCTGCAACCTCTTCCCACTCTAGCTAAGCTCACATTGCTAATTGCCTTCTGCCAAGGGATGTCGTTTATGTTTGCAGACCATTTAAATACTTTTAAGTTCAGTCACAAGTGTCAACATCAACTGTAAGAAATGCACCAGCCAATCTTTGTACACTAAGTTCCTAAAAAGATCAATGATAGGACCAGGTAATTAGTTTTAGTGATGTTGAATGAAGGACATTGTGGATACCACCTTTAATTTGTTTAAGTTCACAAGACAACCCATTAGGTTTCTGTTTAGTGTGTCATCTGAAAGATCTGCCACAGTACATTGTAGCACTGAATAAGTACTGCATTAAAGTGATGCGTATATTTTTCAATTCACATCTCTGGAGACAGAATTGAAAGCTTTCTGACCATCAAGATTGCTACCAGCTGAGTCATGGATGTCACTGAAAACATGAACGCTTTCTTCTTTAAAAAACAACTTCTCTACTGTTCTCAAAGTGTGTTTGAAAATCATGTTGGTGTAGCAACCAAATTTCATCTGGCAGTGTGGGGTCTTGACCATCAACCACTGTGACATGTAAGTGGATTAAAGTTGAACATTTTACTAAATGATCAATCCAGCTGTCAATGACATCATCATATACAATTGTCAAGATACCTTCAGGCGGAAATAAACTAAAAAGAGCAATTGTAGTTAATTTCAGGAAAATTAGGAAACTTCTCCGAGTACTTAAGCAAGCTCCAAGAAATCAGGGATTTCCATAACCATCGCCAGTCATACTTAAATATCCCTCTCCCCATCGAAATGTATCCCAATAGCCACATGCTCGTCAGCTGGGTGTATACACATACCGGTGTGGCAGTTGCCATCTCTTCCCCTGGTTTCTTAAGGGCAGAGCCTGGTAACGTGACATCATACTGCTTGAACCAATTATGTTTTTCCAACACCAGTTTCTCCAAATCCACTGAATCTTCTTTGGAGCCTACTAAGAAAAAGAATTAAAACATCAACATTATCGACTAGCAAGGAAAACGGTGCTAGTTTTGATAATCCGGAAGTATGTATGGCTGTTGTTACTGTTTTATATTGAGAGTTAAGTAGTACTGCTCAAATGGAGGAAACGTCTTTGGGGCAGCACAGTGATGCAGCTAATAACATTGTGGAGTCACAACTCCAGTAACTCAGGTTCAATCCTGACCTTGGGTGCTGTCGAAGTGGAGCACGCATTTTCTCTCTGCGACCGCATGTTTCCTCCTCCAGTTTAGGGTTTCTAGTTTCTTCCCACATCCCAAAAGATATGTGGGTTGGTAGATTAACTGGATTGCTCTGTGAGCTGGCATAGACTTGATGGGCTGAAATAGCCACCCCTCTATTGTGAGGACTGGACTATTGTATTCACTGGAGTTTAGAAGGATGAGGGGGGATCTTATAGAAACATATAAAATTATAAAAGGACTGGACAAGCTAGATGCAGGAAAAATGTTCCCAATGTTGGGCGAGTCCAGAACCAGGGGCCACAGTCTTAGAATAAAGGGGAGGGCATTTAAGACTGAGGTGAGAAAAAAACTTTTCACCCAGAGAGTTGTGAATTTATGGAATTCCCTGCCACAGAGGGCAGTGGAGGCCAAGTCACTGGATTTAAGAGAGAGTTAGATAGAGCTCTAGGGGCTAGTGGAGTCAAGGGATATGGGGAGAAGGCAGGCACTGGTTATTGATAGGGGACGATCAGCCATGATCACAATGAATGGCGGTGCTGGCTCGAAAGGCCGAATGGCCTCCTCCTGCATCTATTTTCTATGAAATATACATGGAAACTTCAACAAGAGTTCGGTCAAATGGCCCGATTGTTGTAATTTCTATATAATTCAATGAGTGATGTATGATGAAATAAATAATCATATCGTGTTTGGGATGGGTGGTGTTTGGGGACAACCTTGCTTTGTGGGGTTAATTAAACAGAGCCAAGAATATAATAGGCAGTATATGATGTATGATGAATCCAAGTCTTTTTTCATTACTTTAATTGTTAACAAACTGAAATTGACAACAAACGATATAGATAACCATCTATTTTGAATGCTGAGCCATTAAGGAAATCGAATACGTGCCAAAACCCCATCTGCGGAAAACACAGAATGTCAAGAGTCAATTTCCGACTCCCAAGTTGCAAAGTTAGTTTAGAAACTGTTGGTTTACTTACTTGAATAGAAATGACCAGAGTAGCACAATTGATCATGGTTTGTTACTTTTCGCTTATGGAGCATAGGATTTATTATCCATGGGAAATATCTAATTCCCAGCGATGGATTCAAATTACTTCGTTTTGAAAAGGTCAAAGTTACACATACCTTGATCAGGGGCTTCCAACGTGGATTTTTTCCCACCTGGCAGGAAAGACCGTGAACCGTCTGGAACAGCCGCAACTTCGTAGGATCCTGGGATCTTCATTTGGAGCAACTGAGCAAGAACCGTCATCATTCTATTTATATCCTATAACAAATACAGTATTGAGATATTAAATACATGAAACCAGTTTGTACCATTCCTAATCTTGTTTCTTTATACCTATATCTTCATCTCATAGATGTATTTGTTCAGTGTTAATGTGTACAGAATTTGCCTTACATTTTGTACAATGTCTACCTGTGGTAAACAGGAGAACATTTAATGATTTTGTGCAATACGACTTTCTAATGACACCGGCTGCCATGAATCAAACTGCCAAGAATGAGACCAGAATAGGTTTAAATTATTTATTCACCTTGGCAACAGTTCCTGAGACAGTGAGCGTGACTGCAACCTGGTTTCCTTTTTCACTCTTCCATGGACCAGAGAAAGGTACGTCCTTCTCAGTATTTTCGACAAATGGTTCTGTATTTACAAATGGCTTTGTATCAGGAAATACTAAAGAGAAACAAGTATTTGAAATGGACAAATTAGTAACTCAGAATTGAAATGTGGACTTAGCAAGACATTAATTAATACCACAGTGCTTGCTATTTTTCCTTAAAATTACAAAATTAACCTAAAACGCTGTATTTATTTATTTGAATAGAAGTATCATCTACATATTGCATTAGCAAGTCCAAGTTTAAAGACCGTTTAAATGACGTTTTGCACCAGGTGCTCCTGCATATAGATTAACAACGTATGTCATACATAATAACTAATATTGGAAGGATTCTGATGCCACTACGAGATGACCATAGATCTTTTCTGAACCCTTTCTAACTTGACAATATCTTTCCTATAACATGGTGCCCAGAACTGAACACAATATTCTAAATGCGGTCTCACCAACGTCTTTATATAACTGCAACATAACCTCCCAACTTCTAGACGCAATACTCTAACTGATGAAGGCCAAAGTGCCAAAAGCCTTTTTGACCACCTTTATCTACCTGCGTCTCGACCTTCAAGGAACCATGCACCTGTACTCCTAGATCCCTCTGCTCGACAACACTACCCAGAGGCCTGCCATTTACTGTGTAGGTCCTGCCCTTGTTCAACGTCACAAAATGCAACACCTCACACTTCTCTGTATTAAATTCCATCAACCATTCCTCCGCCCACCTGGCCAATCGATCCAGATCCTGCTGTAATTGTTCACAACCTTATTCACTATCTTGAATCCTTGAAATAAATAAGCGAGTTTGGTATTCCGAAAAACGCAAGGAATCATGGGATTTGTCAAAGGTCACTCGCGATAAACACTCTCAGCAACTGTGCCGCCGCATGCACAAGACCTGCGCCTCGTCCGCAGCCAGGATCGAACCTGGGTCTCCGGCGCCGCAAGCGCTGCCGAACGCCACTGGACCATCCCCGTCCCCTCCCGGGGGCGGACGGAGACATTGGGAGTCAGACAGGAGCGGCGCCCCAGGCTCACAGCCAGCGCGGAGAAGCAATGCTGACTCCAGCTCAACTCTGCCTGTCCCGCCGGGTTAACTGACAGCCCTGGACTGACGTAAGCCAGACGGGAGTGGCGGCCCAGGCTTACAGCCAGCATGGAGAAGAAGCGCTAACTCCACTGCTCCGGGCTGGTGTCCGGTCAGTCCAGGGCTGCAGGTTAACCCGGCGGGACAGGCAGAGTTGATCTGCAGTTAGCCTCCGCGCTGGCCGTGGGCCTGGGGCACAGCTCCCGGTGGACTCTCGACGTCTCCGGCTGCCCCCGGACGGGGGTGGGGCACGCGGGAGGGGACGGGGATGGTCCAGTGGCGGTTCGGCAGTGCTTGCGGTGCGAGAGACCCGGGTCCGATCCTGGCTGCGGATGAGGTGCAGGTCTGTGTGCACGCGGCGGCACGGTTGCCGAGCGTGTTTATCGCGAGTGACCTATGACCTGGGCATGCGCAGTCAGAATACCGAACTTGCTTATTCAAGAGAATGTTTAAAAAAAAGTATTTCACAAACTGATCAAGAGGGGGCAGTACAGGACTTTGTTTCAAGGATTTAACTGGACAAAGGGGAAAATGTGGGCAGTGGGAAAATAATTTGGAGACAGCAATCATAATTTAGTTAGATTTACCAAAGTGACAGAAAATAAGTTAAACCAGATGGAGAGAAAAAATCTGCCAGAATGAGATATGAGCTGGTGAAAAAATGGACATGAAGGGAAATCAGCATCATGAGTTGAAGGCATGACTTAAGCCAAAAACCCTTTCTGGCTTAAGTCCTCCCTCCACCACCTCCAGTTTAAATTCCATTTGGAATATTTTGGAGGACCAAGAAACCAAGAACCATTCAATAAGATGAAGGTTCAGACTAAATATTTCCCCACTAAAATAAAGGGGATATCCAAATCAGAAAGTTAAGGAACATACAGGGTTGGAAATGGCATTAAAAGGCAAGTTAATGACGAGTGCTCAACATTGTAGAAAGTTGGTGCAGGGCAAAACATTGCAGAAGGTGCAGGGATAAAATTAGAAAGGTATTATAGAATTCTTTGCGACCACAGGATCACAATAAACATTGTAAGCAATGATTAAACATTGCTTGATGATTGTAAGCAATGATTAAACATTGCCCTACTCCCCACCCCCTATCAGTCTGAGGAAGGGTTTCGGCCCGAAACGTTACCTATTTCCTTCGCTCCATAGATGCTGCTGCACCCGCTGAGTTTCTCCAGCATTTCTGTGTACCATTAAACATTGCTTAATTGGCAATTACTAATTTCTCGTACTAACCTGGGATACAAGCTCCTGGAATGATGGGAATTACAGGAGATAGGGCACGGTCCATTGACTCTTCCTTCACTTCAGTCAGCAAGGGAAACCGGGATGTTTCCTGCCCAAGCACACTTTCTGGTGAGGATGCCGGCACAATGCTGTCAGGGGTTTGTCTGTCCTCTTCCAACTCTGCTCTACTGTTGAGAAGAAAGTATGAATCAATTTCTTTATGATTTAGAACTGCTGCAACATTCTGGACCGCAGGTAGATTCTCATCATAAGGCTACTGGACATCACCTGTGTGCTTTCCTTCAATCGACTGTTTCATTTTCACTCTAGAACTTTGGTTACTTTAAAGGTAATCTTAAAGTTTAAAAAAAAAGGAAAATAATTCATCCTTGGTTGCACATGCTTATTCTGCGATATGCCAGAGCTTGTGATGTATTCCTGAAGGGGTCACACAAAAAAACTGGACAAGGGAAGCAGATATTCTTGCATGAGAGGCATTAGAAAACCAAATGGGTTTTTATGCCAATCTGGTAGTTTCATAATTACCATTACTGAGACTACTTTTTTAAAATCCAGATTTATTGAATCATTTGAATTTAAATCTCCCTGCTGCTATATTGGGATTCAAATTGGTCTCCAGTTTAAAAGCCCAAATCGCTGGATTCTAACCCAGTAACTTATCCATTATGCTACAATACTTCTTGAAACGATAGGAAGGAAGTATTTCCAACATTAACTTCCCCAAGCTGTTAACAAAAGTTATATTTACCAATTTGGCGACCTGTTACAAGGAAGAAGGAGCAATGCCTTTGCACAATGCTCTAGGATTGCATGCCAATTAGGTACAAAATCCACCTGCTACTTTGTGTAAATAGCGCAGTGACTTACGGCAGTAAAGCTTTACTGTTATGAAAATTGAAGACTTAAAATAAATCAGTGAGCATTTAAGAAAAAGAGCGAGTAGAATTTTAAAGAAGTCTTAGCTGTGAATAAAAAACCTTAGATCTTCATTTTGATTGTGTGGTGGTGTGGGCAAGGAAGCCAACATGTCCATATTTTTCAGTTCTGTCGTCATGAGATCTGCAATGAAGTAGAATAAAAATAGCATTACACTGCATTGTAATAAATAAACCAAGGACTAAAGTTACATAATATTCAACTGTGAGCTATGTACCATGCCACGGGCATATCAGAAATTAAAACCAATATGACAAGATAGGGAATCTCACCAATAAAAGGTTTTCTAATTAAATACAATCACTTCAGTTTAATTCCAACTTACAATAAAACATAATAGCATTTGAAATTTTTTTTTTTGAACAAGAATATCACACAAAATCAATCCATCTTTTTTTAAAAATTAATTTAAGATTTGGGCACCCCAATGGCACAGCTAGTAGAGCTGCTGCTTTTTACTCCAGTGATCAGGGTTCAATCCTGACCTCGAGTCCCATCTGTGTGGGAATTTGGGAAGAGGTACAGGAGCATCAGCTGCAGAACCAGCAGGAACCAGACACAGCTTCTTCCCACAGGCAATAAAAATGGTTAACGGACTGTGTCCCCTCCCCATACATCATACACCAACACATCTAACCTCGCCCATACCTTGACAGCTAGACACCTGTCAAGGTAAAGCCACTGTTCGGTCTGAATGTCTGTTTTTAGTTCAATTTTTAGGTCTATTTTAGATATGTTAATTTTAATGTTGTATGTATTTATTCTGCTTTTATTAACTGTACTGACAGGAACTGATGAGAAACAATTTTTTGTTTCTTCTGTGTATGTAAGTACTCAGTGAAATGATATTAAAGTAAATACTGAATACTGAAATACTGGGTGTGGAGTTTCCACACCCTCCGTGCGACTCCATGGGTTTCCCCTGGGTGTTCCAGTTTCCTCCAACATACCAAAGACATGCTGGTGGTAGGTGAACTGGCCACTGTAAGTCACCCCTAACTATTGTGTACGTGAATGGTAGGATTTTGGTGGGGTGGGAAACAGTTGTTAACATTAAGGTCATGAAAATTCAGTGCAAAACCTTTCACAAAGCAATCTGAGACTCAGTCATAGCGAGATGCATTGTGGAAACGGCAAATGCGGGCCACTGAGTCTGCACTGATCACCAAATCACACATATGTTTGCATGGTTCTCCCCTACACCAATTTTATTCTCCCCACATTCCCATCAACTCCCCGCCCCACACAAATTCTACTACTCACCAAAATCAAAAAATCCCTCTTGATAGGGTTAGATCAAATCATTGTTTATTGTGCCAATAATTTTGCTCATACCTTTTTGTCCTTCATGTTCTTTCTGTCTTTCAGTGAGCTCCTCAGAAGTGGCTAAACCATTTACCAGTTTCTGCTGAACAGAGGGAGGTGGCGTAGGAGGCAGCGAAGAAGGTGGCGTTGGTGGGTTACTCAGATTGTTCTGCTGAAGACGGACAGAAAATTTAATCGACAATGCCAGAAAATGGAAAGAGACGACCTTGCACTCAAGGTCCAAACCAATGTAACTTTCTTTTGAAAGCTATAAAGCAGCAAAATGCATACAATTAAGACAGCAGTATGAAATAATTAGTAAATACAAAATGCTGCAGTAACTCAGCGGGACAGGCAGCATCTCAGGAGGGGGGGGAGAGGGAGAGGGAGAAGGAGAGGGAGAAGGAGAGGGAGAGGGAGAGGGAGAGAGAGAGAGAGAGAGAGAGAGAGAGAGAGAGAACCTTTGATCCCGTTGGAGGTGGCAGAAAGGACTAGAGGGACTCTGTCTCTGTTGCGACTCGGGGGAAGGGGGAGCAAGGGCAGAGCTGCCGGGTACCGAGGAGACACAAGTGAGGGCCTCATCTATGATGGGAGAGGGGAACCCCCCTTCCCTGAAGAATGAGAACATCTCGGATGTTCTAGTATGGAACACCTCCTCTTGGGCGCAGATGCGGCGTAGACGGAGGAAATGGGAGTAGGGGACAGAGTCTTTGCAGGAAGCAGGGTGGGAAGAAGTGTAGTCGAGATACTTGTCTTTGGTTCGAAATATATTTGTTTGAAGCTCGACCAGCATACAAAATGTTTCACCTAAAGTCCTTGACTTTGATTACCAATATATTCTCAGAATTATTTTTGAGTTCAACATGTTAGACTATTTCTGTCTGCAAGTCTCCACTCACCTGCGTTCCAGACAGCATTTTCATCACTATTGATCCATTAATTTGCTTTGACAGACCCAAACTACTTTTTTGACTCACTGCTTTTATCAGATGCCAACGAACAAGATTTAACTTTGGAAGGCAACAGAAAACGCTCTGTCAGAGACTTAATTCAGACTTTACAAAGCAGTGAGATAACTAAACAATAGCAGTGACACAATACTTGCAAACACAGGATGAGCCCATTCAACTCATCGTGTTCATGCTGGCACCCAGTGGAACAATCCCATTCATCATCTTATTTGCAGAGGTACAGGAAATGTATTCACTCTCACATATCCATCAACTCCTCTTTCGACTTTAAAGCGTGGAAACAGTATCTTTGGCCCACCGAGTCCACACGGACCAGCAATTAACCCCGTACACTAGCACTATCCTACACACTAGGGACAATTCACAATTTTTACTGAAGCCAATTAACCTACAAACCCGCACGTCTTTGGAGTGTGGGAGGAAACCCACGCAAACACAGGAAGACAGCACCCGTAGTCAGGATCGAACCCGGGTCTCTGGCGCAGTGAGGCAGCAACTACAGCTGCACCACTGTTTATTATTCACCGCCAAATTTATTATTCTTTCATCATTTTAGTACCATTTAGCTGCACTAAAGGGCAATTTATTCTAACCAATTAACCTACCAACACAACTTTAGGATTGTGGGAGGAAACTGAAGCATTCAGTGAATGTGGTCAGAGAGAGAATGAGCAAACTCCACACAAGGTTGGGCCAAAGGGCCCATTTCCAAGCTGAATGACTCAATCGCATTATTCTGCAGGGAAAGCTAGATCTTTTACTCCTTATCTCAGCAAATTATGCTAAACGCAACCATAAGTGTCATTTCAGTCATTTACCTTGTACAGAAGCTGCGAGTAGTAATCGGGAACACTATCCAGAACTGCATTCCCAAATGATCCTTTCAGTTGGTTCTTGCTATTGAAGGGACTGCTCCCAAATGGAGGAAAGAGGCCAAAATTCACCTCAACGGTAGGTTCCATCAAAGGGAGGAGGGACAGTTGCTGGGGGGAATAAAAATGATAATAATGCCCAAAATAGAGAGAAGCACATCAACAGCCTGGCATGTAATCTACAGATTCACTCATGAAAAATCATGTATTTACCATACATACTCTTGCAATCCTTTATGTTAAATGACATTTAATTCTCATATTCTATTTCGTTTTCCCCCTTTTCATTTCAACTCAATTTATTATATTTAGCTTGGTTCACCATGAATCTGAACAAGTTCTTCTTGCCCTATAACCTGACATCAGGGAGGTACTATGCCATGCAAAGCTCACATGAAAAAGATTAGAGAATTCTCTGTAATGGATTGATATGACTTTACTGTCTGATCTCAGTCAAAGATTCCAAGTGATACTAAGTTAATTAAAATCATGGACTGATACCTGCTGCAACTGCTTCATGAGGGCATCTGTACTTTTTATTCCCTCTTCCTTTTTACTCTTCTTTCGTGAGTTGGTGCCTCTGTCATTTGCTTTTTGTGTCCTTTTCGATTTTGGAGCCAGGTTTTTCTTGCTAATTTCTTGAAATTCCTTAATCTTGCATAAACAAAAAAAAACAAATTAAACTCAGCTTCACACCTCAGCATTTTCACTCAAATACTCCAAAGCACAAACAAAATCCATAAAATCAGGTATGATTAAGTTCATTTTATCCATACTAGATTACTAAATGTGATCCCAAAGCAAGAGAAGAAAGAGCCAACTGCGCTTTGCCATTTCTCTTCAATATTATTTTGAACGTTTATAGAAAATCTCTATCATTGGATGAAGAGAAAGCTTGAAACTAAAAAAAAACGCTGATGTGCGTTTGTGTGTGAATATTTCCTGCATTTACTTTTTTATTTTAGATTTCCAGTACCTGTACTTTTCTCGATTTTCAACTTTGCAGACATAATTGTAAACTAACCTCTGGATTTCCAGTTGCACCTTGAAGTTTCCGATCTATCATCACGGCTTTGCTTTCAATGTGTCCTTTTATAGCTAAGTGAGTTCCATCACCAGAGCGCTGTGCCACAAGCTGCAAGTTCTTAGTGCGCAACAGTTTCTGCAGAAGCAGTTGACCAGCTTCAGATCTGGGGGCAAGGAAAGACTGGTCCCCTACATTCAAGGCATTGAAGGAGTCAGTATTTAACTCATGTTTTAAGGTTCCCTCAGAATACCCACAGCGAATTGCCTCAATGTTTTCCTGTTTCACTAAGTGACCTGCACTTGTTGTGTTGGCACCTTTAACAGTACCATCCTGTAAGTTGGAACAGCTATCCTGTCTTCCCACGACTTTGTGTACACATTCCTCTTGCCCATTCGTTTGATTCAACAGCGATGATTCTGCTCGCAGTCCAGGGTATTCCTCCTTTGTGACTTGATTTTGGGGGGATACTGGGAAGTCGAATGTGCAAGCTTTAGTCAAGTCGCTTTGCTCATGCGTCTCCATATTAATTCTAGTTTGTGACTCAGTGACAGAATTTGCTTTTTCGCCAGTGCCATGTGGCTTCATTGCCGATGCATCAGATTTAGAATCCAATATCTTCTGATGTATTATCCCAATAGGGTTTGCCATACAATGAGTACTTTCTTCAGATTCGTGGCTTTTGAGTACTTCTGATTGTGGCTGTACTATTGTTTCCAAAGTTTCATTTTGTAGTGACACATCTCCTGAATTGCTTTTATTTACCTCAGGATGGAGGATTTGTGAACGAATGCAATGAGCTTGGGCAGATACCGATTCATTTGTTGACCCTGCGTTCTGCCTTGCTTGTTTGTTTTGAATTAGATGGGCCATCTCTTGAGGTTTCCCTCCATGTTCAGCTTTAATTTGCTGCACATAAACCATGCCTGGACGAAGAGGACCCAAACCCATCTGTTGACTGGTCACTTGAACTGGACGTAGGCCTGGATGCTGCTGTTGAAACGACTGTGAAGTCATGATGCTTTGCATTCCCTGCCTTGGATCTCCCACTGTTCCATGCTGCTGAGATGTCGCTACACGCACGACTCCTTGCAAACCGAGACCATTATTCTGTTGGAGATTTGTAACAGATGGGTGTACACGTCTCATTAATTGATTTTGATGAGCCATTGATCTCTGCTGCCCTGCGACACCTTGTTGCATTGCTTGTTGCACTGATATCACCGATCGTGTTTGTAGATTCTGATACATCATGCCCGGAGACTGTCCCAGCCCCACTGCGCTCTTAGGCATGTTCTGAATCTGTGGTTGGTTACGGTCCTGTCCCATTACGCACTGGGGAGGCAGCAATGAATCTTGCTCCATTGCAATTTGGGCTCGTTGCAGTCCCTGACTCAGTGTACCTGGAGGCGGCTGCTCTTGTTGCTGCTCTTGTTGCTCTCCACTAATTGTACCTAAACTCTGAAACCGCTGTCCTTGCCCCATTGTACCTGGAGACTGCCTCTGTGCCATAAAGCTCTGCAGTTGCAGCTGTCCTTGACTTTGCCCAAATATGCTCTGTGAACGCAGTTGCTGCTGTCCTTGCTCCTGGTTCACCATAGTCTGGGATAGCTGTTCTTGACCAGACAGGTTCTGGAGTTGTCCTTGTCTGGCTGCACCTTGTGTCTGCAATTGCCATTGTCCCATCAGGCCATGGAGTAGTTGCTGCTGTTGCCCATGCCTTATCCCAATCAAACATTGGGGCTGCTGCTGTTGCTTTGCCTGCCCCATTGGGGCTTGAGATTGAGATTGTCCCATCCCAATTGTGCCATGGGGTTGCTGTTGTGCTATTCCCATTGTACTCTGAATTTGGAGCTGCTGTTGTGCCACTCCAATTATACCAGGAGATTGCGTTTGCTGTTGTCCAACTCCTGCCAGACCGAGCCCCTGAGGCTGCTGACCCATTCCCACAGCTCCCTGGGATGACTGCTGCTGTACTACTCCGTGCCCCAAAGGGCCCTGATGAGGCTGTTGTCCTGTGGCACACAGGGTCTGGGGATGTTGTACCATGGTGCCGTGGGTCTGGAGATGTTGTACAATGGCGTTGTGTGTCTGGGAATGTTGTACCATGGCACCCATGGACTGGGAATGTTGTACCATGGCTCCCTGGCTCTGCGGATGATGCACCATAGCGCCCTGGGTCTGGGGATGTTGTCCACCGGTACCCAGGGACTGGGGATGTTGTACCATGGCACCCAGGGACTGGTGATGTTGTACTATGGCACCCAGGGACTGGGGATGTTGTCCACCCGTGCCCAGGGACTGGGGCTGTGGTACCATGGCACCCAGGGACTGGGAATGTTGTACTGTGGGGCTCTGGGTCTGGGGATGCTGACCCCCGGTGCCCTGGAACTGGGGATGTTGTATCATGGCGCCCTGGGACTGGGGGTGTTGTCCGTCAGTGCCCGGAGTCTGGGGCTGTTGCCCGTCAGTGGTCTGCGGCCGTTGGCCCACAGTGCCCTGGGACTGGTGCTGTTGTCCATCAGAGCCCTGACCCTGTTGCCCACTGGTGCCCTGTGATGTGGGCTGCTGTCCGTCGTTGTCCAAAGGCTGTTGTCTGCCAGTGCCCATGGATGGGGACTGTTGTCCTTGTATCTGGGGCTGTTGTCCACTGGTGCCCTGGGTCTGGGGGTGTTGTCCATCTGTGCCCAGGGTTTGGGGCTGTTGTCCGGTGCCCTGAGATGGTGGCTGTTGTCCGTCGGTGCCCTGCAATGGGGGCTGTTGTCCGTCGGTGCCCCGCGATGGGGGCTGTTGTCCGTCGGTGCCCTGCGATGAGGAGTGTTCTCCATTATTGCCTTGGGTCGGTGGCTGTTGAGTCGCTGTGTCCAGGGACGAGGGCTGTTGTTCGTCAGTAGCCAGGGACGGGGGCTCTTGTTCGCCGGTGCCCTGCGATGATGTGTGTTCTCCATCAGTGGTTTGGGTAGGGGGCTGTTGAGTCACGGTGCCCAGTGACTGGACCTGTTGTCCGTCAGTGCCTTGGGTCTCGTGCTGTTGAGTCGTGGTGCCCATGGACTGGGGCTGTTGTATGCGGGGGCCTAGGGTTTGGGGCTGTTGTTTGCCGGGACCCAGGATCTGGTGTGGTTGAGTCGCAGTGCCTTGGGACTGGGGCCGTTGACCCGCTGTGCCCTGAGACTGGGGTTGTGGAGCCTCAGTGCCCTGGGTCTGGGGTTGTTGAACTGCTCTGCCCTGGGTCTGTTGTCCTGCAGCGCCCTGGGTCTGGGCCTGGGCCTGTTGTTCGGCTGTGTCCTGAGCCTGTTGTTCAGCCATGTCCTGGGTCTGCGCCTGTTGTCCCGCAGTGCCCTGGGTCGGGGGCTGTTGTCCAGCCGTGCCCTGGGTCGGGGGCTGTTGTCCGGCTGTGCCCAGGGCACGTTGACCTCTAATGTCCCGGGTGTGGGCCTGTTGACCGGCTGTGTCCTGGGTCAGGGCCTGTTGTCCAACTGTGCCCTGGGCCTGTTGACCCACGGTGCCCTGGGTCTGGGCTTGTTGACCTGCGGTACCTTGGGCACGTTGAGCCGCTGTGTCCTGGGTCAGGGCCTGTTGTGCTACTGTGCCCTGGGTCTGGGCCTGTTGACCCGATGTGCCCTGGGTTGGGGGCTGTTGTCCCACCGTGCCCTGGGTTGGGGACTGTTGTCCCACCATGCCCTGGGCCTGTTGCCCGCCAGCACCCAGTGGCTGGGGGTGTTGTCCCGTGGTGGCCTGGGTCTGGTGCTGTTGTCCGTCAGCACCCAGTGGTTGGGGCTGTTGTCCCACAGTGCCCATGCGCAGAGTCTGGGGCTGTTGCCCGCCGATTCCCTGGGTCGGGGGCTGTTGTCTCACGGTGGCCTGGCACTGGAGCGGTTGTCCCATTCCCTGCCCGATTGTACCCTGTGGTTGGGATGGTGTTTGCTGACCTATAGTCCCATGGGATTGGGATGGTGGAGGAGGTTGCAGTGGTTGCTGTGCCATTCCCTGCCCCATTGCTACCTGGGGCTCGGGGGGTGGTGGTTGTGGCTGTGCCTGCTGGCCCATTCCCACTGCAGTGAGGGGCAGATGCTCCTGTCCCTGTCCAATTGTGCTCTGGGTCTGATGATGCTGACCCTGGGTCATTGCACCCTGTGGCTGGGATTGCAGTCCTTGTTCCATTGATACGAGGGGCTGATGCTGCTGCCTTATGTTCTGTGTGATCATGCCTTGGGATGGATGCTGCTGCTGTCCCTGCCCCATTATACCTGGCAGCTGGTGCCTGAGGACGTGCAATGGAGTCTGCTGTCCAATTATACCTTGTGATGCTAAGTGTTGTCCCAAAACATCTTGCGATTGCTGCCTCATTATACCCTGCATTCGGGCATGATGGACCATTGTACTTTGCTGCTGACCTTGCAAAGGGGTGGACAGCCGAAGGATGTTGTTCTGCCTGATAACACTTTGTGGGTGAAGCTGTCCTGAAACTGCTTGAAGGTGATGTTGTTGCAATGGAGTCATTGTTGCCAGCTGTTGACTCTGAGAAACATTCACTTGTTGAGGTCCTATGAGTCCTTGCTGTTGCAATACAGCATTGGATGTCTGTTGCTGTAAAACTAGATTCTGTTGCTGTTGTTGAGAAGCAAGGACTTGCTGTTGACCTGCAAGACCTTGCTGATGTGCCAACTGCTGTGCCATAAGACCTTGCTGAGGCCTTGGAGGTTTAGGTTGATTGGCAAGTCCCTGTTGATGGGATTGCTGATGTAGGAGGCCGCCTTGCTGCTGACCAATTGGAGACATATGCTGTTGACTCATCAACCGTAGGTGTTGCTGTTGAGGTGCCAGACTCTGTTGGTGCGGTGCTCCTGGCTGCTGCTGCCCCTGACCGATGTGCGGCTGGGGTAGTTGCTGCTGACCTGGCTGGTGTTGTGATTGTACAATAATCCCTTGCTGTTGTCCAATGAAGCCTTGTTGCTGTTGGCCCATGAGAGCCTGCTGCGTCAATATTGGTTTGTTGCCGACAATATTTTGCTGAGTCGTCGGTTGAAGCTGTCCAATGATATTTTGTTGTTGTAATTTCCCCATGATGCTTTGTTGCTGAGTTGGCCCAACTAGTCCTTGCTGTTGAACAAGCTGCATTCTTTGCAGCTGAAGGTGTCTCTCTTGCATGAGTCTGTTTTCATTCGCAAGTGTCTGAGCAGCGGAATTTCCAGGAAAAAAGCTAGTTGGAGTGGCAGAAGATACAGTTGCTGAGGCAGAAGAATATTCTTGCTGTTGGGTCACAGCTGAGGTTAAGAAAGTTGGTCCTTGTTGAAGTGGCAGTCGTATATTTCCCGTGTGTCCTATTAGTGTATTTGGTTGTTGCGATAATGCTTGGGGTCCAAGGATTGATCCTCCTGGCTGGGCTAGTGCTGCCGATAACATGGGTGTTGCAAGTTTAGGCATTACGCGAGGATTCTGGGATGTGGCTGTCCCTATCACCCCTGAGGGAGATAAGGAGCATTTTTGCTGCTGTTTATTCCGATATTCTGTCATAAGATTTGTATGTTCCTTTTGCTGTTTGCGGACCTGAAACACAATTTTTAGAAAAACTCGAAATTAATACCTTGTTAAAAAAAAACAAAAAAAAAACAGGATAATTTTATAATAACCCACTTAATCGGCACAAGCTATATTTTAACATTAATTTCAATGGGAGCAATTCATTTTCCAACCAAATTTACATATTTCGAAGATGTAAATATAATAATTAAAGTTTACTTTCAGCATTGACAGAACTCATTCCACAAAACGTTGGCAATTTTTTTTCTAATTAGGTAAACAGTTCTATTAAGAGAAATGTTTATGTTAAGACAACAGGTTGAAGATATGTACCTGTTTCTATGGAATTTTAAGCAGGGATTTATTGCTTCAGAGAATAAAAAATGGAACTCGAGACAAAATTGATTTCACAAAGGTGTGAAGTACATTTTTCAATATATGCCTGTTCCATACACGGAAAGAATACTGAAGGGCTTCAAAAATACATAGGCAAAGCAATAGCAGCCAAACATGCCTTTAAGCATGTATGGTTGTCTCATCACAAAGGTGGTGATGAATTGGATTTGAAGATAGATGGAACCAACGACTTTCACATACCTGTTAATGCATTTACAATATTACACACAGCAACCACTTAGCAAAAAATATTGTTGAATCAAGGTAACAAAGGAAGATACTGGACTAAGTCAACCTTAGATAAAAAGAATCTCTCATCATCAAACCTTACCTGATCAAGTTGTTTCTGGATTTTACTTTGTTGCTCTGTAACTCGTTTAAGTTTCTCGGCATCTGCCTCGGGGAACTCGCGTCCCGCTTTCTTGGCCGTCCGTTGTTTGGCACATAATGCTTTTCTCGACTTTCTGTGGACACCAATCTGCTCTTCTAAAAATTTCAGCTGCATCTGAAGCAGCTGTTGAGTGTGCAGCAGCCATTCTTCATACTGGCGGTGCTCTGCCTCATCTACAGCGCAAGAACCAAATGTATAATTAGACAACATGCAAGTCTTAATCATTCCCTTGCTAACAGTTGCCTGAAAGCAATTGCACAAGATGTTAAATTCAGCACCGATAAATGGAAGAAAAAATACATTCTGTTAGGTATTTTGCCAACAGCTTCTAAAAATAAAGTCGAATATTGTTAACAATTCAAAAATAACATTCCCTTATGCAAATATAATAATGGAACCATTTCCCTGCTGATAAAATTGGAGTGTCAAAAGTGCAACATGTGACAAGGAGCTTTTAGAAAAAGAATATCACATACTTTTGAATGCAGGAAATCAATGCCTGAAGAAGAATACTACCAGTATATCAGATACAATTTTGTTTTCATCTTCAAGTGGTGTCGGCGCATCTTATTTTTAGTGGTACTCTGACTAGTCTCGCAAACTGAATAGCTGATTAAAGCACATCTGAATCTATAAAACTACAAATCAGAAATTTAAATAGAAAATGCTGGTAGCAGTCTCGTGGACCAGCTGGCACGTGGACATGGAAAAAAAAGGGTAACATTTCAAGATAATGATCCTTCATTCAAACTGTTTCTCTCATCATAGATTCTAGTTTATCCTTGAAGAATTTTTCAGCATCTTTCGTGGTTCACATTTCTACAGCTTTGATCTTGGAAGAACAATAGTAACGTGCTAATTTATCATGTGTCCATTTTCCAACGCAGTTTTTTCCCCCCCAACAGCTTGAGGCTCCCCATAAAGGACTATTAGACAAAAGGGAGGAGGTTGTCTTTCCATTCTCTGGAGGTGGATGTGAATACAAGCTCAAATAGTAAAAGGCAATATGCCAATCTAGTGTGACAGCTGACGTTTGGAAATTAAGATTCACAAACCATTATAACTGGGAATTTTGTTCCAGATCAAAGTGAATTTCCTAGAATGTGAGAGACCACATTCTTCCCAGAAGATAATAATTCACAGAGGAAAAAGTCACTCGACAAATCATGGTCCATTCCGACAAGCAGAAATTACAGCTTTGCCAGAAATTTGCAGGATTCTCTCATTAAAATAACATCCGACTTAAACCCCCTTCAAGCTGAAAAATCACTGAGTGGATATAGAACAGAATTATGACACAAAATCAACAAATCCGATTGGGTCAATTAGTCCATTGCAAGCCTGCAGATTTTTCCAGTTTAGGGCTGTTACCATTCTTACGATGTCCAGAAGGTTTAGCTTTGCAGGCTTGCCTAGTCATAAAGAAACAATGCACACAGATTTGGGGAGTGATCCATGGCAACAAATGTATCTAGTTTTATCTTTATCTAAGATTTAACTAATAAGGCTTGGTGGCGGTCCAATCATAACAGATAGGCAGTTTTAAAAGCTGGTTGCAATTTTGACCCTTGCACATATTTCTCCCGCCACCCTGAAGCATGAAGATGTTTCAAACAAATGTTTAGTGTACCTGAAAGTATAATGCACAATGTATAGTTACAGGCATGTTTCCCCATTGAGTTTAAATCTGGTTGTCAGCTTAACTCAAGAAATGTTGGGCAAATGTATTTGTGCTCGAACAAAGACTCATTCTCTTGTCACCAACAATAATATAATTTAGGTGATATAATGGCCCTGTCCCACTGTACGAGTTCATTCAAGTGCTCTCCCGAGTTAAAAAAAAAAAAAAAACAAACTCGTGGTAAGCACGGAGAATGAACGTAGCGGGTACGTCGGAGCTCGGGGACGTCTCTTAGCGGCTCGTAACGCTAACGGCAGGTACTCGGGAAACGCGGTAAGCTCAGGAAGACTCGTGAAGATTTTTCAACATGTTGAAAAATGTCCACGAGAGCCCCGAGTACCAACGAGCGGCCATTACCGTAAATCTCCGAGTTCGAATCAGGGCAAACTCGGGAGAACTCTTTGAATGAACTCGTACAGTGGGACAGGGCGTTAAAGCTGAAAGAATCTGCTCAGAACACTGAAAAGTTGGTCAGGTTGATTCCACTTGCAGTTATAATAATTACAAGAATTTCTGTACAGGTAAAATATTAATCTAACAGCAGTAGAGATTGTGACATTTTCTTTCAGCAGAATGCTGGAAAACGCTGGAAGTCTACAGTTTCTTTAGAAAAGCTTGATGCTGGGGATTCAGATTCACATGAATGAAAACATTTGGTCGAGTGCAGAGCTTCACACAGATTCTGTAAGGCATTTACTTGACACTTAGCAAGTAGCACCTTCTGGAATGTTGCCAAACATGCAAGTTTTTGACAAGATCAACCTGAACCAGAGAATCTTAAGATTTCAAAGGAGCGTGCCAAAATGTACAACTATTGCCCTTTTGCAAAGTCAAGAAACCGCAAATGACTGCAAAGAGGCAGATGCTCAGATCTGAACTTCTCGTCTTCTATTTTTAAGTTGTATTATTTTTAATTGATATACTTAAATTTCAGTGTTATATTTCAAAGAAAATTCTAAACAGCAAGATTTCAAACTGCCACGCAGTTCACTAATAAAGCCAAACACTTACTTACGAACCCCTGGACAAAGGTGGGTGGATTTGGCCGAGTCTGCACCTGTTCACTATTAGTTTCCTGTTGGGAAAATGGAAACCCTAATCATTAGTGGATTTGGACTTGTGCAAAACCAGATCTACACATTTTGAAGATTTCCGGATAAATTAATACTGAACTTTTGAAATGGGAAACAAACAAAAACCAAGTGAAGCCAAGTGAACACATGCAGTAAGGAATGAAAAAAGTATCAACTCCCTTTATACTTTTAAAACGCAAATATGCTCAGGAGTGAATCAAGTTACATAATTTCAACAACATCACTATTTTTTAGTATGCATGTGGAATGACACATTTTAAACTTCATTTAAATGAATTAGTTTTGAAAACTAATGACAAGTTTTGTTAAAACCCTCAATCAATGTGATTTCAGATGCTGGACCTTTACCAATGCTTGTTTGGTAAAGTGACTACTGGTAATTCCCATGTGCCTTGCAATTATTTTTTGCTGAACCTTGGCTGAGGGAAGGGCAATGGGCAAGGTAATGATTGCTGGGGATAAAAGAACCCAAAGGAATAAAAGCATACACATCATGTTTTAGCTGAACAAAACAAAATACAATCCTCTTACCAACACCCCCCAAAACACCTTTCTGAGGATGATAATTCTTTTACGGTACATTGCACTCCTTGCTCGAAAAAATGTGAACAGCTATTTTTCTTATTTTATTTGTCTTTTATTGCTTATTCTTTTCCTGTACTCAACGCATGACTAAGAATATCAAAAAAGTGATGAGCGAGTTTTTAAAGAGAGGTGACATACCTGACTGTTTCCAGGTGGCAATTTAGTCTGGGCCTCATTTGCTCCTGGAGCTCCAGCCAACCTCTGCGCTAATAATGAAACTTGCTGCCTAAGCAACCATAAAAATTGATTAACCGTGAATATTGCGAAGTGACTTTTTAAAATTCAATATTCTTTAAGCTTAAATCTGATTTTCACTGAAACATAAATCCAATTCTGGATTACGAAATAAAATATTTCCATTTGTATTAAATCTGCCTAATCCTATTTTTTATTATTCTGCACAAAATCAAATTAAAACCTACCTATTCATCCCTGGTGCTACAGTGATGTTCCCTTGGGCCATGACCTTTTTAATTCCCTTCAATGCCACCATCTTTGCTTTGGCAATGGGATCCATGATATCATCGGCTGCAAATTTATCCAAATCTACAAAGAAAGAGATTCTGGTAAAACCGTTCAAAATGTAGGTTGTTTAGAACTTTTTTGACATTTCAATTAAAAAAATATTCATTCACCTCTTTTTACATCATTATCCCTGTCATTCATTGGTAAACATTTCCAAAAGATAGCTAATAACGTGGAAACATTTTAAATCATATCTTTCAAAGCAGTTCACCGTTTTTAAAACAGATAGTACTACATAAATTACCAGTCAAAAGCTCGTTAAACAAATAATGGGGGTGAAGGGAGAGGACAGGGTTGTAGTTTCATGTGAACCTTGGTGCTTTGCATAAGCTGTATTTTTTCTTAAAGGGAACACAATTATAACTGGGTTGGGAATGACATGATTCAACTCAAATTTAGCCCAAGTTTCAACTTGTGCAACTGAGAAGTAATTGTCAGACTTTGTATAACCTGCTCAAATTATGTATCTACTGGATGTGTCTTTGGCAAATCATTTAAAATATCAGATTTCCCACTTCAGGAATTAATCCTGGAGTCATCAAGCACATTTAAATACTGTTATGTTTGCTGATGGTCAAAATCTTATCAAATTGTGCAACACACCAAGTTAAAACATGGGTCCCCATGTCCATTTCACATCGTGGAGGATCCACAATAATTTCCAACTGAATTGATGTTTGGCAATATGTGAAAAAGCATGTAGCTGCCCTGCAACAGAGATAAATAACTGCTGATATGGTTAGATTCCAAATAGATGTGATAAGAACAAAGCCTACAAGACTGAAAGGAGGTGGTCAAAGTAAATTACCTACCTGGTAGATAATCTTCACTGTTCCATTGGTATTCATCCTTCACATACTGTAGGAATAAAGCCTAACTTGGTAGTATGAGGAAACCATGCCGGGCAATCACATGAGAATGTTGTCCTGGTGTTGCAGGTAGGTGATGCTGCAGTTTTTTCCTTCCACATTGTATAATAAAATCCTAAAACTTGTACAACTGCACCAATTCATTTAAATCTGAAGTTAACTGAAACTAGTTAACCAGAATGTTTAGCAAAAGTAGAAAATACAAGGGTTACATCCCAGGTCAAGCAGCATCTGTGGAGAGAGAGTCACTGTTTCAGGTGGCTTTTCCAGCTCTGAACAGTGACTGACCTGAAACATTCATTGTTTTGCTCTCTCTGCAGATGCTGCTTGATCTGCAGTGTTATGCCCAGCATTTTGTTTTTATAAATATCAGATTTTCTGCATCTTCAGCATTTTTATTTTTCAATAATCAAAAAATGAATTCCTATTCCACTACTTTCCTGCATAGATGAAGGCGAATACACAAATAATGAAAATTGTCCACTGGACAAGTCCAAGTATCATCTTCACAGACATTCCTTCAAAGAACATTAAAGCATGCCCATGTGATGGTGATTTAGGATGGGGGGAAAAAGCCTCTGCATAACGAATCACAACACCATCTGTTGATAACAATTTGCAAAAGCTGCTGCCACTCTTGCTATTTGAATGTGTCATATTCAGTAAATTTGTAATTCCTGCAAGAGGTATTTTGGACTTGACTTGCTCTAATAGAAACTTGATTGAGAAATGCCCATGAATCAGCCATAAAACACAGACTAACACTATAACTTGCAACTTGGGTTTGCTAAATATCCCGCGGTCTAGGCATAAGCTCAGGGGCGACCGCGCCTTTGCGGTTGCAGCTCCTAGACTGTGGAACAGCATCCCTCTTCCCATCAGAACTGCCCCCTCCATCGACTCCTTTAAGTCAAGACTAAAAACTTATCTATACTCCCAAGCCTTTCTTGACGTCCTCTGAGCGAGGGCTATATGTATATATGTATGTAGTTTGTTTGTTTATATTATTCTTATAACAAATGTAAAGCACTTTGGCCAACGAGAGTTGTTTTTTAAATGTGCTATATAAATAAATGTGACTTGACTTGACTATCATTCTGCCATACAAGATCATCCCACACGTTTTCATCTTCCTCAAATATTATTTTCACATATAAATTACTGACACCTATATAGTAGAAAACAGCAGGTTTTTTTTTGCTTACAGCAGTAAGCTAAAAACACTATTGATAAATGATGTTATTCTCTTTTTTGGCAGATATAAAGAAGAAACGCTCATTATCAGATTAATCAGATCTTTTAACAATGAACTCAAACATCCATTTCACTATTCTGTTCCGTTATTCATTGTTATTTGTTTTCACAGTTCATTAATGTGAACTGAAGTAATCACCAACAATGCCAATTTAAATGCAAGGAAGAAACCCGTGCACTAAAAATATTTCTGGTGATAGATACAAGGATAAATCCATCAAATGTTACTCAGTGAAAGCCTCATTTTAAACAAGTCTCTCCACACTAATGGACTCATCAGTTCTGGTAAAGTTTCACTGCACTCTTTAATCCGTTTGCCCAAAACTGTACACAATGTTCTAATTGTTGCCTTAAGATGCTGCCCAGTTCAACGTTTTAACTTGTCTTTGTATTCTGTTCCTAAGATTTGAAAAAAATCAAGTATTTAATTTGTCCTTTTCTAAAATCGAAATTGCCACATCTTCTGGTCCATCGCCACCTTGAATAGTTTGTATAGCTGTATATTGAAATCACTTTGTTCCTTTCACTTATCTAAAATGTTGTATTTTCAGTTAACTATTCTTAGTATCAGTCTATTATTTAATAATTTCCCATTTTGAGATGCAAATCATCTAAAGGGCCTGTCCCACTTAGGCTATTTTTAGGCGACTGCCATAATCGTAGCAGGTCGCCGAAAACCCGGCGACTGGACCCCCCCTTCGACATAAAATTTGAAATAGAATCATTACTTTAACAACAACAAAAAAATGAGGTCAGCACCGGCGACAACCTACATTAACCTGGTGACAACTACGACAGCACCTACGTCAGAAGTCAAGCTACGCTCATTGGCGTCAAATCCACTGTCGCCGACTGTCTCTGAAAACCTTTCAACATGCTGAAAATCCAGCGGCGACCAGAAAGACGCTACGACTCTTTGGGCGACTGAGGAGACTACTCACGACCATACAGGCAACACCCCGACGGCCATGTGGCGACAGCTTAGTCGCCTAAAAAAATAGCCTAAGTGGGACAGGCCCTTAAGACTTTCATTAGATCAAAAACAAAACACTCAGAGTGCATTGTAGAAAAATTCCTTTAAATACAAATACATGATCTGGAATGCACAATTGGAAAATATGATTAAATGGAATTCAACTGAAATTCAGTGGATATGTATTTTTAAATGCAACATTTGCGGGGATACAGGGAATGAATAGGAGAGTAGCATTTCATCTCCCCAAGAGACACATGAGATTATACGGGCAAAAATGCTTCCTCTTGTGCTCGATGACACAAAGGGCAGCCTCTTTTTTAAGGGCGTGATGGGCATTGGCACTGTCCATTAATTTGAAGATGTTCTTGAGAGTTGCGGCGCTCTGTTGATCCAATCCATCCGAGGTGAGATTGCGGGATGTCCACCGGATTCTTTGCAAAAATACTGTACAAAAACATGACTAACTTTTCCCATTGCCTTTTGTTATTCTTTCCTTTCTCAATATCCTGTGGCATGGATAAGTAAATGGCAACGGAGAAGCATCAAAACAATTGGCAATGGGTTCAGAAAAATGCCGTGTACAGCTTACCCAAAAAATGCAGTCAACCAGACTACTCATGCCAGCAGGCAAAATAAATTCATATCCTTGGCTGTCATGACCTGGGAGATTAGAAGTCTCATGGACAACAAAAGATCAGAAAGAGAAACTGCTCTTACTGTTAAGGAATTATCCAAACAGAGCACCAATTTCACATAATCAACAAGTCAAGACTTTCTGATGAAATCGGGTAATGATCATTAAATGCTTCATGCGAGTTACTACTAACACCTTTGCACGTTATTCGTTCAGCATAAAGCTTGGTGGCATCAACAAAAGGTTCTTGACTCCACACTTCACAATATTGTATTCAGCTTGCTTCAGCGGCCAGAGGTTGCCAACTGCTTCAGAAGGGCATCCACGACCAAGAGGAGCATAATAACCTGCCTTACAATCACCACAATGAAATGCTTCGAGATGATGGTTATGGGTCAAATTAATTCCTGCCTCAGAAATAATCTGGCTCACGTCCAATTTGCCAATTGCTACGAGTCACAGCAAATGCCGTCTCACTGCTCTCCATTCTGCTCTGGACCATCTGGATATCAGGAACACAATGTCAAGCTGTTGTTTATCGACTGCAGCTACAGTTCAACACAATGATCCCGTTCAAACTCTATCACTAAGCTCCAAGACATGGGCCTCTGTACCTCCTACTACAACTGGATCACCATCTGCAGACCTCAATCAGTGCGCATTGGATACAACCTCTCCTCCGCCTTCCTAACAAAGGTACACCTCTGTGTACTCAGCCCCCTGCTCTAATCTCTTCACATCCATGACCGTGTGGCTAAGCACAACTCCAATGCCATCTACAACTTTACTGACGGCAACACTGCTATTGGCCGAATCACAGATATGATGAGCCAGCATGCAGGAGTCAGACACAAACACTGGAACAAGGAACTAATTGTTGACTTCAGAAAGTTGGGAGTTCATGTGCAATTTTCATCGGTGGCTCAGTGGTGGAGAGAGTTAGCTTCAAATTTCTGGTGGTTAATATCGCGGATGACCCATCTTTTGCCCAGCATCCAAATGTAATCATGAAGGCGGTGCGCCACCGAATACTCCCAACAGATGCACTGTAGAAAGGATTCTGACTGGTTGCATGAAACTCTGGTCCATTCCAAAGCAAATCGAATGCACAAGGCTGCAGCGGATGGTAGATTCATCCCAATCCGTAATGTGCATAGCCCACCCCACCATTGCAAGCATTTATACAGGGCGCTGCTCTCATCTGGTAAGAGGTTCAGAAGCCCAGGGTCCCACATCACCAGGTTCAGGAATGGCTACTTTCCTACAGCCATCAGGTTCTTGCACTGACCTGCACAACCCTAACCTTACACCACGGACCACCTCTTGCACTACCATGGACTTGTTTTCTAATTGTGTGGTTGCACTGATGTCTTGTTTTTTGCGGTCTTTATACAGTCTTGCAGAATTTCAGTAATTTATGTATAATATGTTGTGTGCTGTCTGAGTCTATGTGACTGTGATGCAGCTGCAAGCAAGATTTTCATTGTATCTGCAACTCACCATACATGTGCATATGACAATACACTCAACTTGACGACATACATGTGATGTAACAATGAACACAACAAAAAGGTCAAGAGAAACTGCCACTCTGAATTATCAAAATTATCGTTACAGGGAATTTCAGCATAGGATTGGCTAAGGTGTACTTCAAGTTGGGATAGCCACCTCCAGCAGCCTGTTTTGCTTCAGTAAATATGCTAACCATGGGCTATTGATCACACATGTACTTGGGCAAAATGATGGAAATAATGGCATATGCAAGATTAAAGGACTGAGAGTTTTTGGACGCCAACTTAAGGTTTGATCGGAATCACAGAATGCTCTAACTGGTCGGGTCCCAAGTGGCAAACTGAACTATTGGACTACTCCCCAAAATGCCAGAACAAACTTATCTTCTATTTAAACTTGCCTTACAAATACCAGACAGGGAGAAAATAAAGTTAAAAACATGGCAAAGCCGAGGTTGCAAAAAGGGAGTATCATTAAACTCACCTGAACAAGACATGATGATAGGTAAGAAATTAGCAAAGATACTTTGATGTCAGTTTGCCAGCAAACTATGCAATTTTCCAGAAACAAAAAGCACAGAACTAACATTTAATGTATTTAAGAAGGAACTGCAGATGCTGGAAAATCAAAGGTACACAAAAATGCTGGAGAAACTCAGCGGGTGCAGCAGCATCTATGGAGCGAAGGAGATAGGCAACGTTTCGGGCCGAAACCCAAGGGTTTCTCCAGCATTTTTGTGTACTTAACATTTAATGTAATTGGAAACCAAATAGTCCATATCCCTGCCAGCCAAAATCTCCAATTTCTAGAGCTATAGTTTCTAGAGTGGCGCTGGACGAAACGGGCCCTGTGGCCCACCAAGTCCATGTCAACTATCAAACCCCTACACCAATGCTATATTACTCCAATTGTATTCTCTCCACATTCCCATCAACTCCTCCAAGATTCGACCACTTACGAATATGCTTGGAGCAATTTACAGCAGCCAATTAAACTACCAATTGGCACATCTTTGGAATGTGGGAGGAAACGCATGCAGTCACAGGAAGAACATGTAAACTCCACAGAGAAAGCATCAGAGGTCAGGGTCAGTGCGAGTCGGTGGCTCCGCTCATCCCATTGGCACAACTACTGAATGGGGGTAAAGAGAATTCTAAAATATTCTCGGAACCGCCATCTTTAATATAGGAAGTGTGATTAATAAGACCAGCTTTATAACTGCCTCAAACAATTCAAGTTAGTGTCAGGCATGATCTTTCTTTAATAAATCTATGCTGACTGCAAGTGATTTAGACTCTCAGAAATTCTTCCAATAACGCATCAGATGTTCGAATAACTGTCCTAATTAAAAGAGGTGCACCTCTTTCTACAATCTTTGAACAAGAGTTTGGTTCACTGACAATGAACAGAATTTTAAAAACCCAATCAATTGTGAGCATTAAACATTTGCTAATTGGCAGAAAAGTCCTAATCAATTGATAGAGACAGAATACTACTAACAAAAACAATTCCAGCATGAATGGCATTTAACAAAAAATAATTGGTAGATAAAATATTTAGAAAGCCAAGACTGAGACGATCACGAGATGAGAATTTTACAGTACGTTGAAGTTAGCTGTGTGTCCTATGTGCCATGTTTTAACAGATCAGCACCCAAGGAATTTCAAACAGTAATCAAGCAGAAACATAATAAATCTGTGGTGCTTAACACAAGATGAATCGCCTGTCCCACTTCAGCAAGCAGCAAGTATCCTGAATTTGACAATCTCCGACCGGGTACAGAAATTCAAAGGCCAAGGTATCAATTCCCTTGATCTCTTTTTCTTTCCCCCCTTGAACATAGGGTAAATTGCTTGCCTGTCTTCTGCTATAAACGTTCCTTTTTTTATTGAATGTTATTAGAACTGTCAATGAATCAGTCAAGTGGTGCAAATTCCTCATTCTCCACATCCTATCAGGCTGATTTCAAACAAGAATATTGCACAATATAGGGAAACCCCCAGGCTAACAAATGTCTTTCCAGTATATCATTCACAGTGCCATCCATAATGTTTGGGACAAAGACCCATCATTTATTTATTTGCCTCTGTACTCCACAATTTGAGATTTGTCAGATTTAACAATAGGAAAAAAAATCGCATGTGGTTAAAGTGAACATTGTCAGATTTTATTAAAGGCCATTTTTATACATTTTGGTTTCACCATGTAGAAATTACAGCTGTGTTTATACATAGTCCCCCCCCCCCCCCCCCCCATTTCAGGGCACCATAATGTTTGAGACATTTTGCTTCACAGGCGTTTGTAATTGCTCAGGTGTGTTTAAGTGCCTCCTTAATGCAGATAGAAGAGAGCTCTCAGCACCTAGTCTTTCCTCCAGTCTTTCCATCACCTTTGGAAACTTTTATTGCTGTTTATCAAAATGAGGACCAAAGTTGTGCCAATGAAAGTCAAAGAAGCCATTATGTGACTGAGAAACAAGAATAATACTGTTAGAGACATCCTATCTGCTCAAGGTCAAATAAATGCCTCAAAACACATTGGCCTGCAGTTCATTCTACAGTAAGACAATGATCCCAAACATACTGCTAAAGTAACAAAGGAGTTTTTCAAAGCTAAAAAATGGTCAATTCTTGAGTGGCTAAGTCAATCACCTGATCTGAACCCAATTGAGCATGCCTTTTATATGCTGAAGAGAAAACTGAAGGGGACTAACCCCCAAAACAAGCATAAGCTAAAGATGGCTGCAATACAGGCCTGGCAGAGCATCACCAGAAAAGACACCCAGCAACTGGTGATGTCCATGAATCACAGACTTCAAGCAGTCATTGCATGCAAAGGATATGCAACAAAATACTAAATATGACTACTTTCATTTACATGACATTGCTGTGTCCCAAACATTATGGTGCCCTGAAATGGGGGGGACTATGTATAAACACTGCTGTAATTTCTACATGGTGAAACCAAAATGTTTAAAAATGGCCTTAATTAAAATTTGACAATGTGCACTTTAACCACATGTGATTTTTTTCTATTACAAATCTCAAATTGTGGAGTACAGAGGCAAAAAAAAAAAAAAAATGATGGGTCTTTGTCCCAAACATTATGGAGGGCACTGCATATAGCCTGGTTTGACCCTTTACAACTATTTACAAACTCATGGAATATGGAAAAAAACAACAGAAATATGTGTGTCGATGAAAATGAGTGTGTGTCTAATGCCCATGTGTGCAATAATTAATAACAGCCCAAAACATCCTCAATTACCTACAAAGTGCTTTCTTTCAAATTAATTCAAGGGAAGTGGACACTGCTGAAGGCATCACTTGTGGCCTATTTTTAATTTTGTGACATTTCAGCCGTTTGCTCAACCATTTTAAAGATCAGTTAAGAGTCAAGCACATTGTTTTGGGATAAAGTTACGTATGGACCAGACCTTGAGGACATCGAACTATGTAGTAGCACGGTCATTAAATTACATCAAATAACTCAGAGGCATGGACAAACAATCCAGAGACCAGAATTTAAATCCTAGCATGGAACTTGTGGAATTTAAAATCAATTGAAGGTGTAATTCATTTTATTTTTTTAATATAAGAGGGACCAGGGGGAGGGGAGAGAAGCAATACAGTAAGTCTTAATAATATGAATATACTAGATTGTGGCAAAAAAGCATCTGATCCAATAATGTCCTTTAAGGGAGGAAATCTGGTGATATAAAAGCTAAAAATATTGGAAACATTCAGCTGGTCAGGCAGCATGTGGGGAAAGAAAAACAGTTAATGCTTCAGGTCAAAGACTGTTGTCATCCAGACATGACTATATATGTTATCAGACCCATCAGGGTGGTTGACTCTTAAATTGCTTCGTAAGCCACTATGTTCAAACAATGAAGAAGGGTTTCGGCCCGCAACGTTGCCTATTTCCTTCGCTCCATAGATGCTGCTGCACCCGCTGAGTTTCTCCAGCATTTTTGTGTATGTTCAAACAATAAATGCTTGCCTTACCATTGATGCCTAGATCGTGAAGAATGAATAAATGAAGAACAAGATCTGCTTAACATGTCATTATAGAAAGAAATACCGAACTGACACTAGCCTTTTAGCCAAAGTAGTCGATACGTAGCGTCAACACTAATCCTCAATTAATTAATCCTATTCTATATTCTCTCCACATTCTCAACAACTCCACCCCCACCCCACCATTGCACACCTCACCTACACACTTGGGTCAAATTAACCTCCCAACCACGCATCTTGTGGGAGGAATAGAGCTCCCTACCTATCCTGCCTATGGACTGTGTGGGCGATCTTAGGAATAGTATCTTGAGAGCCTAAAACAGAGATCCGGCACAATCATCGACATGTTAACAGGAAATGTCTTACACTACATCTGCCACTTGTGACATCCTGCACATTTGAGGTTTAGTACAGTGCATTTATTTTTGAACAAACTACACACATAATCTGTCTACTCCCTCGCAACCGGAGCAAACTCATTCTCAAGTCCACAATGCTCACACTTTGTCTCGCGTCTGACAGTCCTGCTAACATGATAGTGCCCTAAATATTGCATTATGTTACGGCTCCCTGGAGATGCATTTCAGAAATGATGAATAATCTCAATGCGGCTGCAAATTCCTGCAGGAAGTTCCAATGCGCATGCAGTCTTCAGCAATCCATAATCATCGAGAGATGTCTAGAAATGGATTATCGTTCAGAAGCCTGTAAGCAAATCTGGGATGCAAACAAAGAACTGCAATTATGAATGGCTTTTTCATAGCTGCTCTATTGAGGGATGGGAGATCTCAAAGGATCCTGCTTTTTTTCCTATGCATCCCTGCAAAACTATTCATTTTCTGTCAGCTTCTAGTTTTAATCAAATTTCCATATGTCCTACATCTGCCTCATTAATGAGAAGTTATATCCATCATAATATTAAAGGAAGTCATATTAAATGCAGGTACCAGTTTGTGGACCAATAAATTGAAAGCCATGGATTTGATATTGAGACCAGGGTTAATGATGTGCCCTCTAATCAGGTTTAGCAGACAAAAGGTTGCTTGGCCATGAAGTAGTTCCCGAAACTCATGAACATTTAAGATAACTGCTGCATGTTTAAGGAGCAAGCATCAATACCACGATCCACAAAGTCTGCAAATGAGAATGGTCGACTGGAAATGTGATTAGCCTGATGTTGGAATCGGGGCAGATGTCCTCCCCCATTCATGAAACCTCTGAGTTAATTTTGGTTTGTTGCATTATCACGGGCACTGCGAAGGATGCAACCAACACGAGTCAGTTTGAAATCAGTATGAAGAGCATAAAGGTTCAAAGTTATTGCTTCACTCATGTGTTTATCATCGATTTCGGACCACTTTTTTCCCCATAATCACAGTCAAAGAAGCACTGATGTTGCTATATCATCTAAAGAACAAGAACAATGCCATTAACCCAGTGGCAGCATTGCTGCCTGAAACTCACAGGTCAAGCTTCAGCCTACACTCCTGATAGCACCAGTTCAGGTTAACATCTTACACGATACCCAATATCAGAGGGAAACACCAGCCCATCATCACAAGTTACTGAAATCCCCCAAAAAACTCCCAATGTATATGACCAGCTGAGGCAAATGCACATTCCATAGATGAACCTTTTTTGAAAAGCATCAAATTTTCAACTTTTTCACTCCAAAAGAAAACTAAAGAACATGTCGTCTTCTCCAAACAGCAGCTGAAAGGGACAACATTGTGTTTTGACTCTGTGCTAGCCCATTGAACTTTTATAAAACATGCTATAAATAACCTGAACAAACTAGAACAAAAATGTTTAACACTCTCTCGTCAAACCTAGACCTGAGGAGACGCCTGTCAACATTTTTGTAGACTAGCACGTGATATGAAGAGGACAGAATATACAATTGGGAAAGACGGAAGCGGTACGATGAAACAGTTCCGAGAAGTACACATGTTGCAAGGGCAATCATTCAAAGCATCACCTTTCTGCAACATCACGGTAACTTTTTTTGTGAGCAAACATGACACATGGTTTCCTGAGAGCATACAAAAATAGGCAATTCTCCTATAGTATGTGGAGGAGGAGGAAGAATGAAAAATGAACTGGACTGAACCAAATGAATTACTACGATTGATCTGCAATGAATCCAGAATACACACAAGCTCCACTTGTGTATTCAGTTAGTCGTAGTCATTCCAGAAGGAGAGCTCTGATAAGATGCTAATGTGTGTATTTTCTTACATTTTGCAGGTTTTCTTTTTAAATCTGTTGCCTCCATTTGTTAATGGTAATTTCTTCAAATTATTCAATGCGAACATTTTCATTCACACAATAATGTGAAATGTGATTAAATAGCATTGCCAAGCACAAATGAATTTTGAATAGTTGGAGGTTAACAAAACAGGTTTTAAAAAGGAACACAAAAGCCCATCCTAACCTACTTTCTGCACAACAGCAATTGAAATTAAACAAGTAAACAGAGTCACTTGCTTTTACATAGCGCATTATCGTGTCTCTCAGAAATGTCTCAAAGCACTTCACGTACATTACTTTGAAGCACAGTGATGGTAATTGCAACAGCATTTTGCGCACCACAAGATCCCTTAAACAGCTTTGAGATCTATGATAGGTTACATTCTACTTTTGGTGCTGATTCCTGGGGGAATATTAGCCAAGATACAGTGACATGGGATTTTTACTGACCACCTGAACAAGGAATCATGAAGACCAGAGCTTGACATTTCTATTACTAATTCAGTGCAGCCGCCATTAACGGCCAACCAGAAAGAAGCCGACATTATTTGTAAGCTTGCTCATTACCTACTGTACCTGTATCTGGGAAGAAAGCATTGGCTAACTGTTGCTGTTGTTGCATCACAACTTGTTGCGTCTGCTGCATGATGCCCATTTGCGATACAGCCAACTGCTGAGTTGGCAATAACTGCGGTGAGGTCAAATGTTGACTCTGCTGTGAGGCCACTATCTGCTGTGTTGGATGTTGCCCTGTTGCCACATGCTGCTGCTGTTGGGACATGGCTACATGTGGTGAGGCTCCAAGGCGTTGCTGTGATGCTGTCAATTGTTGCTGCTGTGAAGATGCAAGGGATCTTGGGATCCCCAACTGATGATGCTGTATCACCCCTAGGATATGTGGCTGTGGCAGGTTTAAATTCTGAGGTGGCCCCTCAAGATGCTGCGACTGCTGTGTTGTTGGAAGATGTTGGGAGAGCCCTGGATGAGTCGGTTGATGTGAAACCTCAAGCTGTTGCTGCAGAACTGGAAGGTGGGCCTTTGGTCCTGAATGCTGCTGCTGTTGAGCAGATATACACTGTGATCCTCCCAACTGCTGCTGCTGCTGCTGCTGCTGCAGTTCCATTTTCTCTTGTTCGAGTAAATCATGGAGAAGTAGTGGAAGTTCACTTGCCTCCAAAGAGCTCTCCACTTTGACAAGGTCATCCACAGACCGCCTTTTCGGTTCCATACTGGGCACATGTTGACACATTTCATCAAGTCCAAATTTAGCCATTGATGGCCGAGACTGGACGACCAGTGGCAACTTGGAAATGATCTGTGTTGAAGATGTGCACGGAACACTTTCTAAATCCACATTCGAATGCTCATTGTTAGGCATCCGTGGAGTCCCATGGCTACCTGAAACAACCGTGCCACTTTGAGTAGATGTCTGTGTTCCACTGGTAGTACATGTAGAACTCTGACACAGTGCTACACTTGTGTTGACATTAAGTCCAGTACCCAGACTGAGTAGCATTGACACGGCTCCTCTCTCATCATCCCCCTTCGTTGGGCTTTCCGGTTTTATCAGAACCGTCTGAGCCGCAGAAGGATTTGCAACAAACTGGCAAGCTGAATTTTGGGAAACATTCTCTTCAACCTTCAATACTAAGTCAAGAGTGGGCTTCGGAGAATTATCAGTAGACGGGGCCCTAGTGGCTGGATCACTGCATTGACTGTTAGTGATCGTTTCCGAGTTGACATTATTCACCGACTCACAAGTAATCCTATCAGACGTGGATAGAGTATCTGCAATATCAGATTTAGTTTTTGCTTTTTCATTCTCTTCTTCCTTCGCAGTCTTTTCTGTATCAGAGCGGCTGATATTATCAGTTGTACATTCACCAGCTGGGCCAACAGCATCCTGATCAGCTAGAATATCCTCATTTTCTTCTGCTTTCTCATTTGCAGATTCTACTAAACGCAGTTGTTCTGTAAATATGTCCTTTTTGTCACCAGTGTCGAGCTCGGGGTCAGTATAAGCTAATAGATCAAATTCCTCGCATTTCAGAAGGTCATCGAGGTGGGGATCATTGGTTTCTAGGTTATCAAGGTTACCAAGTTCATCATCGGTCTTACTGTCTGGGTCAAGACTCAAATTGGCAAGGTCATCTTCTTCATCTAGCTCTTTTGGTGAATCAAGTTCTTCATCCAAAGCTTTTACAACTGAATCATCGCAAGAGATCTTTCGAGGATCTAACTCAGAGTGCTGTCTGACTACACTGGAGATGGATGAGACAGAGTTAAGTGGAAAAGGTACCGTGTTATCCTTCAAGGCGTCAGTGCTGCAACTTGAAGTGGACGTTGTAGTCGATGAACTAGTCTGAAATGACTGTTGTGCTTCACCCTGTACTGTAGATGCCAATGGATCTTTTGTCTGGATGTGCTGATGGGCACTTGATACTTCCACCGAATGAGGTGAAGATGGCAATGGAGCAGAGATATTCTGCTGGGGTAAGAGCGTTATCCCAACTGGTGACTGTGGCAAAGGTGTACTTGGACCTCTTGATATGACCTTGCATCCCTGCATTTGATGCACAAATGAACCAATTTCTTGATTTGGTAATGGAAGGCGTGGTCTTGGCTGGGGGCCACGCTGTACCAGCTGTGTACCAATGGGTAATCGTTGGGAATTGTGCCTCAGTTCTATATACTGAGGACTCACCGGAATTGGAGAAGCTACAATTTGTTGTTGTGCATTTTGAAAAGTGATTTGAGTGGCAATTCTAGGGTTAAGCCCAGCTGTGCTGTTCATTTGCATTGTCATTCCAGGCCTGTTCACATGCAAAGATTCAGGTTGCTGGAAACGGGTCTGCCCAGGAAGCCTTTGTATTAACTGCTGCTGCCACTGTTGCTGTTGATTAGCTGGTTTGCCTCTCGGGTGGAATCCTTGTGGGTTACCAACCCCTGGTTGCCTGGAAAATAAAACATTTATTGTAGATACAAGTAATGAAAGGTAGCAGTACTTCGTGCCCTCTTTTAAGGCCGCTTTTCAAATGGGGGTCATTTGATCTGCTGGAGGGGTAGGTGAGAAAATAAAGTCTTTAAAACGTGCAAGTGACCACTAGCACAAAATGCTATTTAATATTGAAGGCCCCAAAATCATCAATATATATAGAAATGCATTCAATGAAAATGCGATGTCAGCAAACCTTTGCCATCAGTACGTGTCCCACAACACCTTTCAAGATCAAATACCAGACCTCACTGCTTGCTGGCTGCACAACATATGCTACAATTCCTTTGGATAAAATGCAGTATTTGGATAATGCTGAATTACAATGCACATAGGAAGATGAACACTTACAAGGACTGTTTTCCCTGGAACGAAGGAAGCCGAGGGTGAACTTATAGAGGGGGATAATCACTTTCTCTCAGGATAGTGGAATTTAAAACTAGAGGGCCCAGGTTTAGGTGGGAGGGGAAAGATTTTAAAGAGGATCTGGGGGGCAATTTTTTTTCCACACTGGGGATGGAGGGTAGAAGAGATAGCAGAAGAAAGTACTATTACAACGTTTTTAAATATTTGGACAGGTACATGGATAGGAAAGATTACGAAGGATATAGATCAACCAAAATAGATTGATAAGCATCTCAGTTGACATGAACAAGTTGGGGCGAAGTGCCTGTTTCCATGTGCGCGGCTCCATGAATCTATAGCTCTTCTGTGGCACAAGCGTTATTTTTCTCTGCCTTCTCTGTTTTTAAGAACATTCGAGGATTAAAGTTAAAGGAACAGAATACCCTTGATTTATATTTAGATGAAAATGGGTAGCTTGGGGGCTTTACCAAGGATCAATTTTAAAATTCCAGAATGTCGTGATAAATTGGAATTTGATATTTTCTAGTTGTGATTGGGCCTCTTACCCCATGTACCTACATGACAGAAGCACACTTAATGTAAATTAGTGCAGGGATATAATGTACATATGCACATATACTCAGTCATTCAAAAGATTAAATATATTAATGGACAACTTGAATTGGAATTCATAAAAAATAGCATACAGACGAATACAACAGTCGTAAGCAATTATGCTCGATCCAGTTGAAGAGCATTATGCTTTTTTTTTGTATATCCACAAGTAATCACATGCTTTGAACACTATCCTCTACATGCAGTGTAGATATATAACTGTGCAGTGGCGGCGCCTAACGGCAGCGGCTCGACTACAGTCGTCTGTCTTTTTTTATTTTTGTCTTGTTAAATGTATGTCTTGAGCTTAGTTTTTATTATTTTTTAGCTGTGTATATGTGGGGGGTGGAGGGGGGGATGTGGGGGAAACCATTAGTCTCTTCCCTGTACGGGGACACGACTTTTTCCCTGTCGGGTCTCCGATGTTGTTGGGCCTAACATCGTGGAGCCGGCGGCGGCCTCCGGCCAGGATCAACCCGAGGGCTCCAGTCGCAGAGCCTGCGGACCTGACATCGCAGAGCTGGCCGTCTTCGGAGCAGGGAGAGCTGTGGTGGCGCTCGGCTGCGACCCGACTTTGGAGTTTCAGAAGCTCCGGCTGCAGGCCCGGTGGACAGGAACATCGGGAGCTCCAGGTCCCTGGTGGGAGACGGCTTTTCGGAGCTCCCGCAACGGCAACTTCTCCCGCTTGAACCGCGGGGTTTAAAGGACACGGAGCCAGGGCCTAACATCGCCCGGCGTGGCTAAATGGCCACAGGACTTAGCATCGTCCGCCGGGGGCTTTAACATCGGAGCCCCAGTTCGCCTAGACGCTGCAGTTGGACTGCTGGACCGTGGGTGAAGAATAAAGGGAAGAGATAAGACTTTGCCTTCCATCACAGTGAGGAGGTGCTGGAGACTCACTGTGATGGATGTTTATGTAAACTGTGTTAAGTGTGGGGGTTTTTTGTAATGTAAAAAACTGTAGTAAATGAAATTTCGTTCAAACCTAGGTTTGAATGACAATAAATAGCATTCCATTCCATGCTTTGACAAACGACACTATTAAATCAACCAGCATGCATTTTGACATTTTGATGCATGCAGATGTTTATTAAATCGCACATACCTGGGAGTGTTCACTTCACCAGCAGGGGAAATGCCTGGTTGTTGAGGCCGACAGAGACTCTCCTCCTGAGGAAATAAATGCTGTTTTTCTATTACCACTGGATTCATTAACCTGCCGTTTCCAGAGCCAGGGATCAGACCTCGCAGACCAGACCGATCCTGCAAAACAAAATTACTTTTAGCCCTTAAAGTGCAAACATTAAACCTCAACACAAAGTGCGTGTGACGTATTTGCGACAACATAATTTGGCACTGAAATATTGAACTCATTCTTCCCACGTTTTCTTACAAACTATCTTCAAGCTTGATCCGTTCAGTAATTTTAATACAAGAGATTCCAAGTGTTCAAACTCGAAGCATAGTCCATTTAATAATTCCAGGGAGCAAATACACGAGGCACAGCTAGATGGACAAATATAGGGACATAGACATTGGGACAAATGATTTTGCACTAAACAATTCTACAAGTGAAAACTTCAACCTTTCCAGATGAGGATACAAAGCCTAATTAGATATCAGTTGATGGAGACCTACAGAAGAAAACCTTTATTTGAAAAGTTGTTTAAAGTATCAGATATCCAGTATCAGTCAGTACCTGAGAGAGGGGGTATGGAGGTGGTGCTCTTGTTTGCAGCTCATGAGGCTGACTGGAATTTTCTTGTGACCAATTTGTTGTAGCAGTGCTGCTACCACATGCAGCAGCCTGTTCTTTCTCCTGTCGCAAGTTATTCCGTTGAATTTGCTGACGTATCAAAAGCTGACGTAACCTCTGGCGCTGAAGAAACGCAAAGTATTTCAATTTCAACAAAATTTTCTTCTTTCACATCTGAATAGCAAACAGTTCCATTGCCACAGGTTGACAATGCAACAATAACAGTGTTTGTTTATCAGCTCAAGGTTACAGAAGTCAGATCTAACTTTGCCAATGCCCCCTATCAGCTGGCTGAATGTCCTCAGTCCACACATTACTTTATGGTATATTGAGGGTTTTACAAACCAGGATCCAACGCCACTCACAGAACTACGTCAAGTAGCACAATTTTTCTATCGTTGGGTGAGGGGGTGAAGTAACATTTATTTATGTGATGCTTTTTGTAACCCCGGGACCATGAAAAACACTTTATAGCTAATTAAGGTCTTCTTAACAAGTGCAGTCCCCACTCTATTGTAGGAAATTAGGTGGCAATCTTTTGCACAACATGCTTCCACCAAAAGCAATGTAATAATCACCAGATCATGCATTTTACTGGTTACAGGTCATTATTGTCCAGCAGATAATTATTGTCCAGAACATTGAAAACCTGCCTGTTCTGGTTCAAAATAATGCCATGGGACTTTTAAATCATCCAGAAGGAGCAGGCAAAATCTCAATTTAAATGTTTCATTTAAAATACATCAGCTCAGCACAGTGGAGCAGCTGGTAGAGCTGCTGCCTCACAGCGCCAGTCAGGCTTAATCCTGACCGTGGGTGCTATCTGTGTGGAGTTTGTATGTTCTCCTTGTGACCACATGGGTTTCCTCCCACATCCCAAAGACTTGTGGTTTTGTACGTCAATTGGCTGCTGTGAATTGCCCCCAATGTATAGGGGGCTATATATATAGAAAGTGGGATGACACAGAACTAGGGTGAACGGGTGATCGATGGCAGTGTGGTCTCGGTGGGCCAAAGGGCCTGTTTCCATGCTGTACCTCTAAACTAAACTCAGATGGTGTAGCAACTTTCTCCTACTGTGAACGCATATGCCGCCCAGTATGCCATATTGACACCTTTAACTGGTCTTTTAATACTTAACATTTCACAGTTCCTAGTAGTCTACTGGGATAACGTCAGTTAAACATCAGTAACATGGTAGTTAAGTACATGCACCCACAAGCGTACTCCAATGTTACATATCATTACCTGTCTTTGTTTCTCAAGCTCCGTCTGACTAAGATTTCCTGTTTGTGCTCCCCGGTTGAATGGAAGATCATGCAAATCTCTGCTGGGAGATGCTGGAGTGTGGACCTGTGTGGAACTCTCGCTGCTTCTCTCTGATGGAGATGAATTACTCACTGATCGACTGTTAGAAGAAGTCTGGTATGGGCAATCTTGCTGTAAAGGTAGCGTATCTTGCTTGATCAAGGATGGCCTTAAAGGCATATTGGTGAAAGCTTCATCTCTTGCAACAGATGCTGCATCTTGAGGTCCTGACTGATTACTGGCATTGAGTTGAGAGCAATGAGCATCAGTTACATTGAGCTGATTTCCCATTAGATGACTTGGTGGAAAATTATTTGTTCGAGGCATTTGGGATACTGACTGCTGAGAATGGGATTCTTTAAGCATATCTCCAGGTGAAGAAGTGAAAGGAAATTGATTTTGTGGTTGACCGCTGGCGAATGTCTTGGCACATGGCTCAAAAGTGTGAGGCCTTGGAGACTGGGGCTGCATTACATAAGCTGCTTTTGGATGTGGGTCACTGTGCTGAGAAAACATTGCTGAATGCTGAATGGTACTACTTGGCACTGGTGAGGATTTAAATCCAGTGTCAACCATTTGGGATCTCTGCGGTTTGTGAAGCTGAGCATAAGGATCTCTTGAAGGTGGCCTTGAGTAAGGATCTGGTGATTGGAATCTGGAAGCAATGGGAGATTGAGGAAATGCCTCATTGGAATGCGGCCTGGGTGTCAATGGTGAACTGCATTGAGACTGCGGACTCATTGGTACCCTGGAGAGAGAATCAGCTGGAAGTGATTTAGGAGGTAATGGAGAACAACTCTCACTGGATGATGGTCTTGGTGGCAATGAAGATTGATGATATGGATCAGAAAATGGGGTGGAAGGGGACTGGCGGTACAAATCGGTCTGGCTCTGTGGCGAGACACCCTGAGATTGAGGGTGTAGTTCCTGAGAACGTTGAGTAGGTACTGTAGGTGTTTGGTCCACATATGATGATCTGGGAGTTAAAGGTGCTTTGAAGATATCTCTATCTCTCCCATCCGAAAGTGACCGTACATTCATATTCGGATCCAACATTGCAGCTCTGTAAAGGGATGCCAAGGAATTTGTACTCAAATCTTGTCTCATAACTCCTGCAAACTGTTCATTTCTTGGATGCTGTGCTCCAATTTCTGTATCTGTAAGTCGCCTTAACTGGTCACTAGTTGGTGATGCCAGCGTTAATGCTTCAAGTGGCTTTGTGTAGCAGTCTGTCGACTGTGATGATCGAAATCCTGGACTTCCTAAAGGCTGATCAATTGTATGGGTATCATGTGATTCACCAAGCATTCTAGATCGGAGGAACGAGTCTGGGGCGAGAGGATGCTGATGATGAGACATCCCTGGCACGGCAGAGTGTAGCTCTGAAGAGGCAAGTAACTGTGGTCGGCCTGGAACAACAGGGCGAGGTACACTTGACTGGTGATGAGAACTATTCCATGCCGATGCTTGACTTGGATTACTGGAAGACTGAACATTTGGTTCCTGAGGATACGATGATAGTGAATGCCCAAAAGGATCTTGGGCTACAACCCCAGTCGGAGACTGCAAATGCAAATTCGGGAACAAGTCACTGCTGGAGTCCTTTGGGGATGGGCTGGCTGTCTGCAGTTTGACAAATTCATTAGTCGAGGTAGCAAAGGATTTATTACCATGTAATGAAGCATTCTGGCCTAAACCTTCAATCCTCATTTCTGCTGGGGAACCAGAATTCCCCACAACTAATGTTGCTGGAGTGAGACTGGTGACTGTAGGACTCGGAGTCAGGCCATGCGGATGACGGGGTGGTTTACGATCCTGCTTTGACTCTTGTCTCTCAATTTTCGGCTGCTTGTTACCTTGCATGTCAACCTGCTGCAAAAAATAAAGAACAGATTGTATTTCATGTTAATCGAGGTGGACCAAGGTGGAAAAAGACAAAGCACACATCAGGGCATCACAGGCTGCCGAATAAGAAAGTAATTTTCAGTAAAAGCACGACTACAAGCTAGATAACTTCAATAACATCAAGTTTATTTACCTTTTGTGCTTTGTTAATGCGCTGAGCTGCCCTGTTGTCTTTGGCCTTTTGCTGAAAAGCAAGATAGATTCTGAATTAAACAAAATAATATTTTGAGGATCAAAAGAATATTTATCATCAACAAAATCTGTGCAAAAAAGATGCTTTGCAGTTCAAGTCAGCAGAGATTTTTATCTGTAGAATGACAATTGGTCTCAAAAACCACGCATGGTCATAACTCAATTTCCAATCCAACCAAGCATGGTCATTGCCCACTAAAATCAAGGACACCAATTATCTTTTCAAGCTTTTCCAATAAATAAAAAACACTAATTGGATATGCAACGTATCAGCACATCTAATCCATATAACATCTTTTAAACTACATCTCCTTCAAGGAAACAATAAAAAAAAAAACACAATTATTTTATTTTACCAAAGCAGTTTTTAGTGCCAATGCACAGTAATCCAGCTGTGCAAAAACCAATGTTGTATAATAGAGTACCACATCGGGGCATAGAATACAAGTGTAGGGAGTAGTTGGTATAGTCTCATTGAAGAGAAGGAATAGATTGGAGACAGGTTTTGCTTCGACTCCCTACCGAACACTGGAAAAGCGTGAAAAAAAGTGACCACAAAAAGACCCTCTCAACACTTTAGGAGAGATTCTTCCATTCAAAGGGAAGCCACAAACCTGACTGAGACTAATCACCGTTTGTCTTGACAGGTAGTGTTACAGTGCAAGGTAAGAGTAGACGTACTTTGTCTATGTGATTACGAATCTGAATAAAGTCTGCATTTTGCTATTTATCGTAGTGTGACTCCAGCATATGTAAATATGGCGTAACATAAATTCGTACTGAATAAACGTATCTGTCAAACCATTAATCGAATTTATTCAGTAATTAAATGTGGGTAATCACATATAGCACCATATCGAAATGCATTTTAGCAAGTGTGCAAATGAACATAAAATCACCCTCTAGAGCCAAAAACACCGATACCTCTGGATGTAACCACAAAACGACTTTAGGGAAAAAGTATAAACTTCCTCTCATTGCTTTGCTCAATTACTCTGTATGGAGAAATACAACCAGAATTTTTTTTTTCTCTCTCTTTACATTTGTACCAAAAATGTTTACTCTGATGAGATCTCAAGATAGTGTGCCACAAGGAGATGCGCACTTACCAGAAATGGTGCTTTATCAGCTGCTGGTACCTTCCTCCAAATCTTAGTGATCTGTTTACAACGACTTGCCCAATCTGAAGAAATTACCACAGGAAAAAAAAATCAATGACTTTCTACTTATTTAAGATTACCAGCAATTAAAATGATAATATTTAAATATTTTCATAATCTATTCCACAACTAAATCTACATTGAGAATCTTGTTAATTAACTAATTACACATTAACGTTCACATGCTGGAAATCTGAAATAAACAAACAGAATATGTTGCAAACACTCCCCAGCATCTGTGGAAAGAGAAACAGCCATAGCATTTGTAGTTGTAGACAGTTCGTCAGAACATCCGATTAAAAGTTTTTCAACCTAAAATGTTAACAGTTTTTCATTCAACTAATCTTATAAACTAGAAATTAGAGATAGCATACCTGGGTAATCCTGTCTCAAGTTAGGGAAATTGATATTTGCGTAGAGAACGGGTGATATGGTTGATAATTCTCCCAAAGCCTCATCTTTTTCCCATCTCAATATACTTCGCTGGTTATACGAAAGTCCATCGCCTTCTCCCTCCGTGGGAGTGGTGGGTGTGGTCGGAGTGGTTGGGGTAGCTGGGGTAGCAGGAGTTGTCCACGGGCTCTGTTGCTCTCCACTGTCTGGGCTGAAAGGAATACTCCTTTCCCTGCACATCAATCAAAGATGTTATTTTATGCATCCTCAATGCGTTTTGTACTTTAAAATCTATCCAAAATAAACCTATTTGGCCAGGGGAACATAGGCATAGGAATGACAGGTGTTACATGATTGAAGAATAGCATGTTGTATTTGGGATTCAGTAGCTGCCACTGATGCATAAACGGTCACTGCTGTAGCTCTGCACCTATACCTGACGAAGCAATTGCAAGATGGGATATGATATATCTTTAAGGTGGTACATAATTCAATATTCAGTCATGATTCGCATCTTCCCATTCACCTGTCACTGTTATGAACTCAGCAAATGTTAGAATGAACAGTTTTGAGGAAGGAGCTGAGATGAAGAGTTTGTTTGGGGCACTCACAACAGATTCTAAGCCAGGGAGCTTGCATCATTTCTGAAATCTGATGATTGATTATTGGTATCTTCACAGCTTAACTTCAATTAAGCTTTTTAGCCAATGGTGTAAGTAGGGTTTTTGAGCGAGTGACACAGCAGGAAATTATCACCATGCTGAGGTGACAGGCCAACCTTTTAGTGGTTAATTTCAGCACTACTCCTGCACATTCTTCATAATGGGCTCCCTAAATTTGCACTGTTTCTTCATTGCAAGTATGTACTCTACAGATCCAGCTGGCTGGGAAAAACCTTGAGAAGACGTGATGAACATATGACATTACACAATGTTCAATTTGCAAGCTGTTTTGCTTGCTTTTCCCGAGGCTCTTTCTGCAGCACATGTTGGGACTATGATCGGAGAAGCAAAATTGAGCTGTCATAACAGCTTCAAATCTGTTAATAATCACTAGCATTATTCGTAAAGGAGACCAAAAATAAAATCATGACAAAAATTACCTGCTTTCAAGAAATGGTGACCGACAGACATTGGGAAAAGACTCTCCTGTTGCACATGAAGCCTGCGCCAGAGAACCACCAAGAGCAAGTTGCCCAACAGCCACTGCCCCTCCTAAGGAACATAACAGAAAATAGAATCCCTACTTAGGTCCAAGATGCATAAGGTACACAGAGGATATAAGTGGAAGTAGCCTAACAAATGTCTTGAGTTATATGCAGTTTACATTACCTATTGCTTTAGCTAATAACAGTTACTGTGAATTCAAACGTAATAGTAACTTTCCTTAGCCACGATTGTCCATGACTATCTCCTTCAATGAACATTTCACATTTTCACTGTCCAAATTGTCACTTTGTTCCAGATTTCCGTACTACCAGGAATCCTTCCCAATTTATACACAATTCTCGATTATTTTCAAGTCAATCACATCATCCTATCAACTCTTCTTCTCCAAAGCATGTTACCCATGCATACCAAGCACTTAATAACTCCGTATCATAATGACTTGTCACTTTGTTTTCTCTTAAGGCCAGCACATCCTTAATGTTGCTCCTCCAATGCTCATATATTACAATCAGGTAAGGAAATAGCCAGAGAGAGGAGTGTACTCAGGAAATATTTTGGGCATGTCAAACTTCCAGAAACATCTATTAGGGTAATACTTATTTCAGTTCTTTTTGGGTAGCATGCATGCAAGGACATGGAACTGGGGCTTTTAAATATTAAGGACCCACACGGCCACATGAGAGAATCCACCGAGAACTGGAACGTCTGTGCAAAAAAAGGACTTGGTGGCTGCAACAGGGACAGCTGTATATAGTCATACAAATGGCAAGCATACTGAGATGCTTGGAATCTGCAGTGTCTCAGATGCATAACCTAAATCCCAGCATAATGAACATGCAGGGGAAGAAAGGGCAAATAGCTAATAGGGTTGCTCCTCATTTTCAATGGGGTGCTAGCAAGTAGTCCAGAGAGTATGGGACTCTTTTAATGGTACTCCCATTTTATAAAATGGGGTCAAGGAAAGAGCATTCACGTCACGGCCCTGTTTCCACCAATCTTTCCACCACCGCGTACAAGAAACGACAAGACAGACACCATTGTATGCAGATGCCGAGAAGTGTGTCCAGCTCTGGCTGAACAACTTCTAATCTTGTGTGTGGACTCAATTAGAAGATTTCATAAAATAATGTATTTTGACAACCAACGATCCTAGCTAAAGCAACCCGCATTGTTAAGACCAAACACGAGTTCTTTATTTCGTATCATCTCAAAATCGTTCAAGTCCTTTAAATTCAGGATCTCTTTCACTATCGCCAAAGGTTCTCTTGCTCTCCTCTTTCACATTTTAGCAGATAAGGGAACTTTCAAACAGAATGAACTAAGTGCTTGGGGACACAGAACAACTGTCAGGGGCAGACTAGAGCAAGTGAACAAACGAGCAAGTAAATGAACAAGAGAGACAAAGAAATAGAGCAGGAAAACTTGGAAACCTGACAAAGCTTTTCCAAGTCTCTGCATTAACCAGTGCTAGTTCTTCCCAAACTAGTATTCTATACAAATATAGCCGTAGGTAGCACTCACACACTAGCTGTATCTTTAATTGTGCATACAATCGAAGGAGAGACAGACTACAAAACCCCTAGGTAGGACATTTAAACTCAGCGTTGCAGAACAGCATAAGATAAAAGATGAGACAACAAAAGAATGTGGGCTTTCCTCAGTTGAAATTAATTGTAGATGAATTGGAATGAAACAAGTAATGTGCAAGAGAATAAAAAAGAGAAAAACTAAAACTAATATGGTTCAATTTGCTGCCAAGTATTCTATTAAATGGAAGACACACAAAAAGCTGGAGTAACTCAGCGGGTCAGTCGGCATCTCTGGAGAAAAGGAATAGGTGACATTTCGGGTCGAGGCTGAAGAAAGGTCTCGACCCCAAACGTCACCTAATCCTTTTCTCCAGAGATGCTGTCTGACCCGCTGAGTTACTCCAGCTTTTTGTGTCTATCTTCAGTTTAAACCACCATCTGCCGTCCCTTCCTACACATTCTATTAAATGGTCCAATACGTGCTAGCTAAGACCTAACAATGTTAAAAAATACGTATTTCCTTTACCAGAAAGAGACTGCTGGCTTAATGAAGGTCTGATGAGTTCGCCTAACCCATGAGAAGTGAGAAGATGACTTTCAGAAACTGTTTTGACACTACTCAGTGTTGATTCAGGAAGTGGATGATTTCCCTGTGATCCCAGAACATCAGTGAAGAGCTGCTGTACGTCTTTACTCTCCATTTGTGCCAGTTCTGATGAAGAAAGATGTAACATTGAAGCTGCTGTATCAATTAAATTATTAAACATTTTCTAAACATCAACATGCTAGAAACTTAATCAGATAAAAACATATAAATGAATACAATGCTTTGTCACCAACTCCTTGTTGGTCCAATGTATTCTTTAAGAATCAACTAGTTTTCAAAATGGACTTTCATAATCTGCCTTTGGGTGATTAGCATAGACAAAACAATGCTACAACTCTCCCTCTCAAATGCTTGGAAATAATATCTTGGGTACTGAGTGCTATATTCTACGTGGAACAAGTCGAAGAGTAGGAGGAAGGAGGGAGTGTAGCGAGAGAAACTAACCAAAAATTCCTGAGAATCACATTGGCAAGTTTAGTGCCAAGAGCAATAACGCTTTTATCAAAGAAAAACATGCCAAGGCACTTCACATATTTGTTACCATGCAAACACAGACATCAAATACTATAAAAATAAATAGCAAAGAGGTTGGTAAAAAATGCGGTTTAAGGCAAGCCCTGAAAGGAAATAAATACTAAAAGAACATAAGTGCTTTCTGGTTGCAGAGAGGTTTGAATTTCAGCACAACTAATGGCAAAGTCAAAAGGAAATGTTATTTTGGAAAGTGAGGATGACAAAGGGATACGCAAAACTGAATAATGTATCAAATGCCTTAAAGATTGAATGAGAAATCCAACAGCAGATGGGCTGCAGCAGAAATTGAGTCAACTGAGGTGATGAGATAGAAGTAAACCATCTTAGTGGAGGACAACACAAGGTAAAAAGCTTAGCTTCAGAGGTTTATTGAAGCTACATGCTTCCTGACTGAGGCAGAGACCAAGGTTGGGAACGGGTACGGGAACAGATTTTTTTTTTTTTTGATTTAAAAAAAAAAAAATGAAGGTATCGTAGACTGTGACTGGAATCAAAGGCATTAACTTTGGATCTCCCTACACTAACTGGAAGAAAGCATGACTTTGCCAAACCATAGACATTCAATACAACCGAGGAGAAAGTGAAATTATATCGCATCATTGGCAATAGCAGCTTCAGTTATGGCTATTTCCAGGGCCAAAGCGTTGATTGGAGAAATTCAAATTTTAAAATGTGGAAAGGTAAACAGATTTGGAAGATAACACCACCTTTAAAGACTAGACATGGGTCATTGCAAATAGAAACGTAGTTTGCAAGGACAGAGGTGTCAAGATTGATTTTTTAAACTAAAAAGAATTTGGTCTTTTTGAAATAAGACAAAATCAACATTTGAGGAAACAAAACCATTTATGTCAGTTGGCATAAGAGTTACGTTATAGGCAAACAAGTTATATGCCTGAATAAGCAAGTTAAGCAAGTGCTAGAAAGGTTCAAGGGTTCATATTAGGGAAAACAAGATGGGTTGAGTGAAAGGGAGAGATAAATGGTCAGGGAAAGAATAGCAGTCAGTTTGAAAGTCCAACTCCAGGTGACTTGTCACTTTTAATATTTTACTTCAGTATTTTAAAAGGTTATATGGACAAATATTAAAACTTTAGAGAAAACATTGGACAGTAACTCTATGCATCCTTAACTTGTAAAATATAACTTCAACAAAACCCAAAAGCAATTCCAATCCAATTGACCCCAGCATCTGTTTCAAACAAATTCTAATACCTACCCTCGGTTACAATCTTGTCAAGATCAGAGCTGAGGGCACCCTCCACTGGAGCATCATTAAAAGCTTGGTTTCGCTTTGAGTTCTCATCAGGATGACTGGAGGAAAGCTCATCCGTAATGGATGAGACGTCAATCCCAGCTTAAAGAAAGGAGCACCATAAGTTACTGAACAGAATTTTTGGCAGCATGCAAACAAAATGGAGTTTAAATTTCAGGTACATAAAACAGACGGGAAATGGGAGGAAAATAGAGGATGACTCCTCAGATACAAAGTTAAATATGAATTTTTTTTAAATTCCGCCAAAGGAAACAACAAAAAGTTTTAAAAAATGATAAACATCTACTGATTTGTGGGAAATTAGTCAAATAATAACAAATCCAAATCCAAAATATGACGACTGATACTGTTAACACTCACAACAACATAATGGCAGGTTTCAGTCTTAGGCCTGCTTATCAATTAAATTCATCAGCAGTCCTATTTCCACTCAAAATACAAGGTGGAGCACAACACAGCGAGACTCTTTACTCATGGTTGGGGAAACAGACTACGCGCAACAACATATTACAACAATTATTGCTTCATGTTCAACATGGAAATTTAATGGCTTTGTCATCTTCAGCCCATGAACGAAGGGAGCAAAACTAAAAAATGATCAGCATTTGTAATTTAAAAGGTCCTTTTAGGAAGTGAACTAAAGCTCCCTCAGTGGCTCAGTTGATGAAATCAATGTCTACCAACTATCCAAACCAGTGATTGTGTGCTATTGCTTGCTTATAGTTGGAGCGGTATAATTGGCCTCTGTGCCCTCAAACAATAAAAAAAAGACTAAAATAAATACAAGCTAAGGATTTGCTATGAAATAATTTTCCTAATTTTAGTGAGATTTCAATAACAGTAATTAAAGCATGCACAACTTAGATTTCAAGAAGAAATCTACATTTTCCAAATCGTTATAAAGCTAGAAAGAAACTATAAAAATGTATAAAATATGAATTAAATTTAGGAAATGCTCAAACTGGTAAAGCTAAGAACGGCACCATGTTCAACTTCTCAATGATTACCTATCTGGGCAGATGAACTGTAAGTTATCATAAGAGAAAGAGGGTAGCATTTGGCATGGTGACTGCAACAAACATGAGCAACACACCAGATAAAAGCCAATCCTGAGAAATGTTGAGGCAATGCATTTGGACAAGTACATGACAAATAGTAAAATACAGAGGCATGGAAAAAGACCTCGAGGAGCAGGCCCACTATTTTCTGAAGGCAGCAGAGTAGTTAACGTGGTGATTAAGAATGCTCAGAAGATACTTTTCTTTACTGGCCGAGATACAAAATACAAGGTAAGGTATGGGGAAGGAAGGAAGGACAATGTGCGAGCACTAACATAGTTTCAGGAGAGGAACCAAAAGGATTTTGCTGGGGCTGGAGAATTTCAGTTGTGAGGAGAGATTGGAACAGTTGAAGTTTGGATTTAATTGAGGTGCATAAAGTTATGACAGGCCTAGACAAAGGCGGACCCAATTTCCTTAGTACAAAAGTCAGTAACTCGGGGACAAAGATTTTTTGGCAGCTGGTGAAATGACAGCAGGAAAACCTTTCCACCTTGGAAGTAGAGGAGGTCTGGAATACACTCCCTCAAAAGATGACACCAGCAGAAATATTCAATTGCATTTAAGTACTACTGGGTAAGTACTGTGTTGTAGCCTTTAATGATTACAGCTCAAGAGTTGGAAGTGGAATTAGACCACATAGCTATTTTTTTTGGCTCGCATGGATACCTTGGAATTTCTATGATTCCTTCAGAGTGGAACAAGAGGTGTATACATATCAAGAAGAATGCATTTCAAAGGCTATGTGCGCTATTTCCCAGGAAGACATCTCAACACTTTCATTCTGAATTAAATCCAATGTCTGCAGACACAAACTTTCACTTGCCAGTGTAACTTATTCCCAGGTAGTGGCATTATTTGGAACGTGCTTTGTATGCATACGGTTAAATACTGGATTAGCCATCAATTTCTGAAGCAGGAACAAATATGTGAAATATCGCTGCTCAACAACTTCCTGGGGGAATTAACTAATCAGGAAAAATTGTGACTGAACTACCCTTGGTTACTAAATAAAGAGTAGATGCAAGTCCGACATTATTAGTCTCGCCATCGGATCAAATTAATTCTAGTGGAAAAACTATACATACATGACTCTTGATTCTAAACCAAAAACAATCTGCCACACAAAGGAAAAATGTACAAATGAAAGTAGTCAGTTTGAGACATACATTAAAAAGCTCAGCAAGTAAAACAAGGAAAAAAAAAATACCTTAAAAATTTTGAATAGTTCCCAAATTATTTCCCTACTTAGACTTTTTCATTTTCATACACCTTTCAGCTTAAATCTCAGACCAGGTTCTGGATCATAGCTGGAGATTTTCACGCTACTGTACAGAATACAACAAACCAATCAAAACGTTCATGAACTATTTCCTATTGAATTGCCCAGCTCCAAAAAACAAGCTTGTCCTGATAAACACAAGATGGCTAGATTAACAATCAAACCAATGGGTCTGAGGATGGGTCTCGACCCGAAAAGTCACAAATTCCTTCTCTCCAGAGATGTTGCCTGTCCCGCTGAGTTACTCCGGCATTTTGTGTCTATCTTCAGTTTAAACCAATGACCCCATTATATTTTCAAACTACTAGTTGTTAAAATCTGCTTTTGGGAAACAAAAGTCTACGTATCAAAACTAATGATAACAGATAACAATAACAGATAAATCCAATTCCTTGTGGAAGTATTTCTTTCATTATAATTCAGTTTGGTTACGATAAATTTTAATTTCCTAAAAGTTTACCCCATTCGATTCTGGTATCCCAGTGGAACATATTATCTTCATGTAGGCTGGATTTGCTCATCTTCACATGAATTGCAAAATAATTTGCAAGCTATTCTGATGGATAACAATGCCTAAAAGAAATCCGGCAATAAAGTGTATCTCCACTGACTAAATTATAAAGAATTGAATGGAAGATAGATGTTGTGCCACCATGTCTTCAGGACATTCACAGGACACCAGTCAACACATTCTATAAAACGCCATCAATAAGTATAATTAGCAGAGTTCCAGATTTACATCTGCAACTTTCTTGTAATCTCAATGTTCAACTCTCTACCAGACAAGTAGCAAAATAAAATGGGATTTGCCAACAATCTCAAACAGTGAACTCAACTGCTTGTAGATCACAAAATGCTAGAGTACCTCAGCGGGACAGGCAGCATCTCTGGAGAGAAGGAATGGGTGACGTTTCGGATCGAGACCCTTCTTCATCTTCTTTGTCTGTAGAAGGGTCTTGACCCGAAACATCACCCATTCCTTCTCTCCAGAGTTGCTGCCTGTGCCGCTGAGTTACTCCAGCAATTTGTGATCTACCTTCGATTTAAACCAGCATCTGCAGTTCTTTCCTACACATCAACTGCTTGTACATTGATTAGCTTGGATGCAATAGTATTGACTCTGAAATCTAGCAACACACAGTGCCCTCCATAATGTTTGGGACAAAGACCCATCACTTATTTATTTGCCTCTGTACTCCGCAATTTGAGATTTGTAATAGAAAAAATTTCATGTGGTTAAAGTGCACATTGTCAGATTTTATTAAAGGCCATTTTTATACATTTTGGTTTTACCATTATGGAGGGCACTGTACTTCACTCTGTGCTAATAGTGCTGATCACAATTATACCCCCCTTATATTAAAAAAAAGTTCCCAAACCTCCTCTGCTGAATCCACCTGACCCTCCCTGACAAAGTCAAAAACGGTGCTAACAACTTTAATTCATTTTGAGTGGCCATTACCCAATCAAGCTCTGCAGCCCATTAACATTAGAGCACATCACAGCCAAGTCCAATGGCAAACTTGCCCAAAATTCACACGGCACACAGGCGGTAGGGTTGATTGGTGGTGATCAGCTGTGAGAGGAATGGAACACCACAACTGCAACCCATTTGAAATCAGCCAGCTCACCACAGGCAAAGCTTCACATTTTGGATATTTAACGATCACTCAATTTTGTGTAATTATCAACTTGGAGAACCATCATAACATTTTTATACATACAGGAGACTGAAAAAGCTTTGAACAAACTGCCAAATCAGCTGATAAATAAACACTATGGTGCAAAAAAAAATCATTGTTTGCACATTTAATACAATGAATGAAATTTGCACCAATAATCAGTGACAAACTTGTGCATGCTCTGTCTACCAATAATTGCCAAACGACTCCCATGCCTCAAAACAGTTTTTATATTCAACTCACTACACCTTTACAGCCATACAAATATTTGATTAAGTATGAACTATGACGCAGGACAATCTATGTTCACAATTGTTACTTCTGAGATATTTTGTGAATGCAAACTGATTTTGACATGCATTTTACAGACAAAATTTCAGAAGATTTAAGGCAAGAAAGCAAACAAAAAAAAAAAAAATTACGTTCACAATTGCTAAAAAATATATTTTTTTTAGCATTTGACCAGTCACTCGCCGAATAGACTGGTGATGTCACGCAAATATCCTCTATGAAAATGCAAGCAGACATACAAGCACCCAGGTACAAACTACTGATGTTAACACGTGAACACGCAAATAGTGGCGAGAGGGTCTGACTGCTTACCAAAGGGAGAGAGGGAGCTGTCTGCGTGGAAAGGACTGAGATCGAAACCTAAAAACCCAAAAGTACAATAAAAACAAAAGGGTAAAAATGAACAGTAGCAAGAAAAAGCCATTTACTCTTTCCAACCAAGAGTCCACAACCATCCCTGTGCAACGACACAGCCCATTCACTGTGCACAGACCAAACAAGTTTCATGACAAACATCAAAGTGCTACGGAGCATTCCAGGGTCTCTACCGTTATCAGTATGTTAGCCAAAAAAACTTACATTCTAGGAATAACTGTAGTCAGTGTAGTTAACCAAACTGCAAACAGACTAATATACTCATAAATAAATAGACATGAGCAAATGGGTCCTGGTCTGACATTTACAGTCAAATCATCAGCTGAGTGCACATTTACAAAGCCCATAAGTGGATATCCAAGCTGCTGTATTAGCAGTGCAAATAGTAGTCCAAGCTCTACAATCAAATTGATAGAAAGTTGGATGACGATAACTGTGGCTATAGCCCAATTCAGGGAATGTTCTTCCTGGAAAAGGGTCAATAGTAATCAACTTAAGTTCTAAAGAGTTGGAAATAGAAACATCGCAAATAAAGTGACTTTAAAGCAAGATTAAAAGACTGCAGAAGAAAAATATTAATGCACAATATTAAAAAGCAGCATAACTTTACTGTTATAACCACTGCCCTTAAACTAATGCCCAGGAGTGATATATTCTAAGACATCATTATAAATGCAATTGTCTTGTTCATTTTCAACAATGGCAATGAGGATGTTTCATTATGCCCTGTCTTTCCATAGGTACCCACACCATTTCAATAAAGTAGAATGATACCAAAGAGTAAGCAAGAAGACATAGTCCCCTAGCTTGTTTCTGTGAGCCACAAATAATTGTGAAAACCAGGAGGAAAACAAGGAGCTTGAAAAAAAATTTAAATGCTGGAAACCAGACCATCGATTTAAAATGAAATAACCTCTCCGAAAATCAGACATTGGAGGAAGCTTAATTTTTAAGCGCATGCCAATTTTTCACTCCCACTCTGACCCCCTACATTGGCAAAACAAAGCACATCATAAGCTTGAGACCAACAACACATCTTTCATCTATGCATGTTGCAGCCATCTTGACTCAATATCAGATTCTACAACTTCAGGAAACTAACTTTCTCGGTTTGCGTTAGAACTGTTCACTTCTGTTGTAGGTCCATCTGTAACATTCACCCAGACTTTCTCTCTGCATTAGCACTGGTTAACCCACTGGGCAGTTCCTCCAGCTCTACATTTTTTCAGCTCTTGCATTCCTTTGTTATTCTCTCTCCCTCATTAAAGTCTCAACGGGTTCACTTAATTTACAGTTTATCTAGACCATGATCACACAAGAGGTGATCTCTTTTTTCATCCATTTACACCTTCCATTCTCTCTGCAATTTAGCGTTTTCTCTTTTCCCCAGTTCCGACAATTTTTTTACTCAAAACACGAACTATTATTTGTTCCAAGAGGCAGCCTGACCTGCTGAGTGATTTAAGTATTTTACATTTGTTATAATTTTTTTTATTGCTCTGGGAAAGTTAGAAAATTGCATAAAACTAGATTAGATCCTCATTTCTATTTTCTCAAAATTTATAACTATATTTAAAATGCTTCATAATATAGATTAAATGTAGGAATGCATACTAGTTACTGGATTTCTATCACTTAAAATATATATTTGCCACTTTCCTGTGGTCCATCTTCAAACAGTCACGGACATTTCTAATGGCCACTTGCCAAGATAGAACAAACTTAGTGGCCTGTTTTTTTCCAAAGCCAATTCCCTCTTGTACAACCTGTAGCAAATGGTCCAAGCCATACAATCCAAAACATACAATGCGTAGCTTCTACGTTCCTCCAGTTAATCAAGGGGCATTTAAGGCTGCCTCAAAGTAACTCCACCTAGACCAGAAAAAGAATGGATAAAATGCCTGACTTTTATTTTAAGAAAAAGAAACCCTTAAGCCTGCTCTGTCATTTAATAAGATCATGGCGAAGCTGACTGACAACTCGACTCCACATTCCCATCCACCTTCAGTTACACCTCAGCACCTTGCTTGTCAAGAATCTATCTCTACCTTCAAAATGTTCAAATATTCTATGTCTCCGCCCCTGGTGGAAGAGCATTTCAAGGGTTCACGATCCTCAAAATAAATCTCTGCATTAAATTAAAAAAAATCATTTTGAAACCACTCATTTTTAAACAGCGTACAGTTCCACAATTTTTGCCACGAGGAAATATTCCATCCATGTCCACATTCAATACACTAGAATAAAGGCTGGTGAAAGGCAATTAACAGAAGTTCTAAGTACATCTTCAAAGAAAGACCAATAAACTCTTGGAAAGCTTGACTGTGTAAGCTAGCATGAAACACATGGGCATTTTTATTTCTTCTATATTGATAACAGAATTCAGACTCTGTTCAGTACCCACAAAATCACCTAACATATTTATTTAAAAATTCTTGATATTCCTTTCATGTTTTGTTATTCATTTAGTCAATCACTAACTCCATCATCATTAACATAAATATCAAATATGAGAAAAACAAAATATCTTTGGCACTTGTTCAAGGCTACAAGGGTGATCTCAGTGCATTTACAAGCTTTACAGAATGAAAGGTCATCATTGTGATGGGTTTGTTTTATGGGAAGAAATAATTTGAGATTAAAAAGCACATTGATCAGACCAAATGTACCAGAAACAAAGGATAAGCAAATATACACATGGCGAGTCTGCCCTCAATATCAATGTGGAATGGCAACAGATGTTGCAGGAGTCAGCAGGCAACTAATTTCCAGAGCCGAAGGATAGGCTTCAAAATCAAACCAGGCCATAACATGGATTTCAGGCCTCACAAGCAAAACTATACCTTCAAGGGAAGGAGAATAGAATGGGAAGCAGCAAGTTAGTGAATACTACATGGACAACGTGTTTTTGAAAATGGAAATGTAGGTGTTTCCTAAAGGCGCATCACATTCCTCAACTCCCTGAGCCTTACCTTCCTCTGTCCCTCATCTCATCTCTTCCACTTTAGAACTCAACTCCCAACACCTCCACCTTTCTCAGTATTTCTGTTGAATGCTCAATGAATGCATTGCCGGTTAAAGAGCAGGGAATGCTGAGCAGAAGCAGGGACATATATACTCAATGTCAAGAACGATGAACCTGGGATCAGTAAGTATAAATAGGTGCCGGGTCACACATAAGCGCATTGAGGAGATCAGTCCAAACACTACTACCACAGTCTCCAGTACAATCTCCTCCTCCCCAGACTCTTCCACAACTGGACTTGTATTCTCCATCTCAAAGTCCAAACACCTGGTCTCCAACAACAATTCTGAAGTTCCTCAAACTCATTTTCTGCAGTTTTACAATTTTAGAATAGTGAAAATACAGATGATCATTTAGCCAATTTGTGGGAACACTAAGTAAAGAGCTTTAAAAAAAATAATAAAAAATAAAAAGCAATCGGTGGTTATAAAGCTAGAGGTAGCAGAAAGCAAGCAAGAAAACCAGTATTACCCCCTCCAAAACAGGTAACGCTGTGAACAGTGCCACCAATTTTGAAATCTGCCCGTGAATTGCCAGAGTTAAGCTCATACAATAAGCGCCTTGTATGGAAACTAAAAGTGAAGACCCAATAAAAAGTCACCGTAAAGTGTAATCAAAATGTGAAACCAAACCAGACATATAGTTACAATGGAAAAGTAGTAGATTTAAGTGATGCCTTAGTGATTTAAGTGATCGCTGCAAGTAATGGTAGTGCTGTGGAATTAAATTGGTTTATTTCAGACATCCTATTGTCGACAACATGCAGTGCCATTAAAAAAAATAGCATGGTGAAGGCATAACAAAGCTCTTTTGAAACTGCTTCAATATTGTGCTTCTGCACCGACTTCACGAGGTTGTAGTTGAGTCTCCCATGAACAGGACTGAGAATTGATCTATATTTCCCTGGTCTGCTAGTGCCTTATGATCTACAGAAACTATCCAACCATCTGTAGGGTTTCTATTTGACCAATGTGCATTACATACACTTCCCAAAGGATACATCCCACTACCCCAAGTTTAGAAAATGTAACAACAAGACAAATATTTGGCAGAAATCTACACATTCTGGAAGGATTCTGTGGTGCATTGTTACAGTTCAATAGTTTATCATAATTACAAATGTTAAATCAATTGATCATTTATTTAATTTTGAATTTAATTCAAAAGCTTTTGTACTGTACACTTGTTCTCGTATTTATAATCTTGAAATCTTGTCGGAAGACAACCTGGTTCAGGTTTTACTACAAAGTGCTACCTAAACCCAAACATGAGGAAAATAGAGCTGCAAGAGCATTCTGTTTACATAGTCTACAAAAAGAGCAATTAAATACAACTACGAAATTAAAGATTTTCTCAACTTTCTGACTTACCCATTCCATCTGGCTGAGTTTCTTCAGGTTTAGGTGGGTCATCTGGAATTGGATCTCCATTACGTTCGATGGGGCCTTGGATTGTCTTTGCATCAGGAACTGCCAAAATTAAATGAAAACGGTAGCTTAGCTTAGTTTAGAGATGGCCCTACAGCCCACACTGGCCATCGATCACCCATACACTAGTTCTATGTCCTACTTACATGGGGCAATTGATAGAAGCCAATTAACCTACAAACTTGCATGTCTTTGGAATGTGGGAAGAAACCGGAGAACCTGGAGAAAACCCACGCAGTCACAGGGAGACTCAATCCAGGTCTCTTGCGCTGTGAAGCTCTATTGCTGCGCCACTGTGCCGCCCTTCAGTAATAGATATTTAAAAAAATATCTTTAACACCAATCAAGAGGGAAATTAAACTAACTGGAATCTGAAATATTTTCTCCCAATTTGGCAGAACTTTTTATTTGGTGACCATCAAAGTTGAGGTACTGCATAATTTGTTTTGCATCCTCAGGAGACCAATTAGCATCACCATTTGAATGATAGGCTTACGTTGTTAGGATTTACAGTGCCCTCCATAATGTTTGGGACAAAGACCCATCATCTGCCTCTGTACTCCACAATTTGAGATTTATAATAGAAAAAGTCACGTGGTTAAAGTGCACATTGTCAGATGTTAATAAAGGCTATTTTTATACATTTTCATTTCACCATGTAGAAATTACAGCAGTGTTTATACATAGTCCCCCCCATTTCAGGGCAGCAGAATGTTTGGGACACAGCAATGTCGTGTAAATGAAAGCAGTCAAGTTTAGTAGTTTGTTGCATATCCTTTACATGCAATGACTGCTTGAAGTCTGCGATTCATGGACATCACCAGTTGTTTGGTGTCTTCTCTGGTGATGCTCTGCCAGGCCTGTATTGCAGCCATCTTTAGCTTATGCTTGTTCTGGGGGCTAGTCCCTTTGTTTTCTCTTCAGCGTATAAAAGGCATACTCAATTGGGTTCAGATCAGGTGATTGACTTGGCCACTCAAGAATTGACAATTTTTTAGCTTTGAAAAACTCCTCTGTTGCTTTATTATTTGAGGCATTTGTCTGAACTTGAGCATATAGGATGTGTCTATACACTTCAGAATGCCCAGGTCATAACACCCCCCCTACCCCCACCCCCAACATAACACCCCCACCACAGATGAGGTGGTATGCTTTGGATCTTGGGCAGTTCCTTCACTCCTCCATACTTTGCTCTTACCATCACTCTGATATGTTAATCTTCGTCTCATCTGTCCACAAGACCTTTTTCCAGAACTGTGGTTGCTCTTTTAAGTACTTCTTGGCAAACTGTCACTTGTGGTTTGCATCTTGCAGTGTAGCCTCTGTATTTCTGTTCATGAACTCTTCTGCAGACAGTGGTCATTGACAAATCCACACCTGACTCCTGAAGAGTGTTTCTGATCTGTCGGACAGGTGTTTGGGGATTTTTCTTTATTATAGAGAGAATTCTTCTGTCATCAGCTGTGGAGGTTTTCCTTGGCCTGCCAGTCCATTTGTGATTAGTAAGCTCACCAGTGCTCTCTTTCTTCTTAATGATGTTCCAAACAGTTGATTTTGGTAAGCCTAAGGTTTGACTGATGCCTCTAACAGTTTTATTCTTGTTTCTCAGTCGCATAATGGCTTCTTTGACTTTCATTGGCACAACCTTGCTTCTCATGTTGATAAACAGCAATACAAGTTTCCAAAGGTGATGGAAAGACTGGAGGAAAGACTAGGTGCTGAGAGCTCTCTTCTACCTGCATTAAGGAGGCACTTAAACACACCTGAGCAATTACAAACGCCTGTGAAGCCATGTGTCCCAAACATTATGGTGCCCTGAAATGGGGGGACTATGTATAAACACAGCTGTAATTTCTACATGGTGAAACCAAAATGTATAAAAATGGCCTTTAATAAAATCTGACAATGTGCACTTTAACCACGTGTGATTTTTTTTTTCTATTACATATCTCAAATTGTGGAGTACAGAGGCAAATAAATAAATGATGGTTCTTTGTCCCAAACATTATGGAGGACATTGTATTTAATATGCTTAGAAGTTGTATTTATCATTCAAGCTGATGAAAGATTATCAACTTGAAATGTTTATTCTGTTTCTCTCTCCCCAGAAGGTCCTTGATCTGCTGAATATTTCTTGTATTCTGTGTTTTTATTTTAGATATCCAGCACCTGCGGTTCTTTGCTTCGAAGCAATAGATCAAGTCCCATAAAAGTGGCACCAATCAGATGAACTATTCCAAAATAGGTGATGCTGAGCTTTTCTAGTGCTGTTGTGGCTGTACATGTGCAAGTGAATAATCAATATTGCTTTTTCCAATCAAACTACAATTTTATGGAATCTTAAGGATGATGGGAAGGCTTTGAGGAGTAAAAACACTGTCTCACTCTTATCAAAATATGAAGCTTCTGTCCTGGTCTAATATATGGCGTTAGCCACATCGTGGCCCATCCAAAAACAAAACTCAAGAACAGTAGTGCCCTTGACGGTTTCGGGGGAAATAGCTGGGAATTCTTAAGATGGTTATTGCACCAAACAGTGAAATAGTACAAATGTTATCTGCAAATGCACAAGGGCTTCATAATCAGATGAACTGCTCTCATCAGTGAAGAGTCCCACTCATAATTTTATAATAAGGGAAAATCATCGATGATGATTAAGCCCAGAATATTTCCCTATGAAATACCAGCAGAAATTGCTCTGGGGACAGCAATTGGCTTCTGACAATCAAAATACCTCCCTGCAAATCGAAAGTGTTGGATCATTTTCGCTTTAATCCAGTTTTGCTAAAACTCAAATACTTCCTTCATACATGTCCAGCTAGCCTAAACTCTTGTTCAGTATTCAAGCTGTTGCATTCACATCTGGAGCCACATAGTTGTGGCAACAGAACAATAAATAGATTATTGATAAGACATAATTTCATTGATGAGACTGCTGTTAAGTACATTCAATTGGTAATTAGAAAGTCAAAATAGTAATTGTCTGTTTTAGATTTATCATTTTTTAGGTTTTGTTCTAAATGAACATCTTGGGAAATAACCAGTCCAAAAGGTTCTGAAATGCAGTCCACTTGCTTACTATTAACATACTGAATTTGATCACTGAATGGAACAACACTGAGTTGACATTGAACTGTTAGTCAGTTGTTTCAAAAGGAGGCCCAAAACCAAAATATTAACTCAGCATTCTAACATTTTACAATTGTTGATCTTTTACTATTCATGTCAATATCCAGAATTGAAATATATTCACAATTAGCAATTACTGTTGCCAAGCCCTCACCCCTCTCCAGGACTCCATCACGCTTTTCATCTGTTGGGTCCTTCTGCTGAGGTGCTGGCTCCGATTGAGAGGTGCCTTGTGGAAATTCAGTGCTTTCACTGTCAGAGAAACCCTCTGAGCTGAGGCAAACTTTCCGACTGCTGTCCAGCAGTGACTTTCCAAAGAACGCTTCCTGTCAGATATGGAAGGTTAAGAAAAAAATCTCGGCTAACCTACAAATCATTACGGAAAATAAAATGTGTGAACACGTTGAATTAATTTTCATTGCCTAATATGAGAAACTCCAATTTTAAATATGGATGTAATTTACAACAAATGTAAATTACCTACCTTTGGGTACTATTATCGTCATTTTTATTTTATGGTGGTTCAAAGTCCACACACAAATGAGCCCTCGCTGAAATGAGGTGGTAAAAATACCAGGACTGTGCACCCTTTAAAAGTTTGGCACCACACAAGGCCATGACAGTCACGTGACCATCCCCCACTCCACTGCACATATATAAGCGTCATTCTGGGAGTATATCTCAGTTCGCTTGAAAGAAGGCTGCAGCAGATTTAGAGAGTTTTAATCAGAGAATTAAATACAAGACTTAAAGGAAGTTGCTTTGCACCGTATTAAATGGAGGAAGCTTTGCATGTGGAGGCTGAACTACAATAGAGTGAGGAACTCCATACCAAAGGAAGGTAATGTAACATTCTTCCTCCGTGTTCAAACTCCACACACAAAAATTGCAGTTAACAAGAGGTCAAAGGCTGAACATTGCCTTTTAAGTTGGTGTCAATGGTTTCAGACACTCATCACAAGCTGCCTCATCAAGAATTCACAAAAGCACTACAATGTCACGGATAAGCTACGTCTCTTGGCTTATGTGATCACAAGTGTAACAAGCTCACTAAATTCTTGCTGGTATCCAATAAGAAAAGCAATGACATTTTCTCCCTGGCTCTTTAATCTCAAAGTTTATTGGATTTAATGGGTGTTATTAATGCTTTACCACTAAATAAAGTTGAGTGGAATAATGGCGGGTTTTTATATAGAGATAGATAGAGAGAGAGAGAGAGAGAGAGAGAGAGTATTACAACTAAGAGGATAAATGAAGATACTTCCTTTGAATGCAACAGCAAATTAAACATTAAAAGAAACCCAAACATATTTGCTCAAACAAAAATCCAATGGCAATGAGCTGCAATGCTCCCAAGCAATTCCCAATTATTCATTGTAGATCCTAAGACAAATACTATTTCTAGGTGCAAATGTCTGATTTGGTCCTGTTAATTCCCAAGTTGAAGATAAATTATGGGACCACATCTGATATTTGGATCCAAACAGAACACAATAGAGTTAGTTAATGGAGGTAAGTGGTACGATCAAGAGCTGTGGAAGGGCTCTGGTCATTTCAGACTGCAATTAAGCCACAATGGGGATTGCCTGTAAATATTTGCCCGTTTTTCGCCACCGGTCCGTGTTTGGCCCATATCCCTCTAAACGTTTGCTATCCATGGACCTGTCCAAATATCTTTTAAATGCTATTATAGTACCTGCCTCAACTACCTCTTCTGGCAGCATTCCATAAACCCACCGCTCTCTGTGCGAAAAAGCTTACTGATGTCAAACTAATTTTCAATTTAGGTATCTGCCATTAACTTCAAGTATCTTTACTTTCCTGAAAAACAAGCAACTGAGAAATCAAATAAATACTTCCAAACAAAGAGCCAGGGAGAAAATGTCATTGCTTTTCTTATTGGATACCAGCAAGCAAATCAGCAGCTGGAGAGAGGATGAGCCCATGCAACTGCAATCAGGAACCAAAAACTCAATCATTGCTAAATGGTAGATCAATTAGGTTTGACAAACAGAACAAATTTCCTGACTGACCTCAATTTTGCCATGTTGCTAATAACAGCTTTAGATTAGTGCTCTCCAATGGAAACCTCTAGTTGTAGTGGCAGCTATAGTTTGGAACGTCTAACACATTTTTCCCTCTGTACCTATGGTTGCAAATACACTATTCAATGGACCGCTTTAAAGATCCTCTGCTGATTGCACAAAGGCAAGTGCCTTGTAACAGCTGCCTGCTGGATGACTGGAGTGTGTCAAAAATATATATATTGGTGTTCTAATTGTAGTACAGTAACTACAGCTCCGAGTACACGTAATGGGTATTACGTTTAGTCAGGTGAATTTTAATGATCCTTTATGGCCGAGAATTCAATAGAGTTATGCAGAGAATTTAGATAGCATTTTGGTGCAGAAACATTATAGAGCATATTTCAGGACCAAAGCTGGTTCTGCAAAACATGGAAAGGACAGATTTGTTTAAACTTGTGTTAAAAGCAAGAGTAAAAGGTGCAAGAGAAATCATAAGTACATAAAGTAATGCTGATGCATTCTTCTGCAAGCATCATACAATTAAACTGCATAACAACTTAAAAATAACTTTATAAATAACCTTCTTTCCACAAGGTACTGGAACCAACAGCAAGAGTGCAAACTGAGAACTACTTCCACAACAAAGCTTATATACATTACATCACCTCTCACAATTAGAATAGGGCAGTCCCATTGGTATGGATGCACCAAGATTCAAAGCATTCCATCTTTGTGATTTTTTTTCAGTTTGGACAAAAAAAAACGACATCAGCATGTGGAGGCTGAATTCATGAAAAATTGCTCTGCCCAGATTTCTTAAAATATAATCGTCAATACATCAGCCTAAGTGGCATCAAAATACAAACTCCAAAAGATAAAAGATGCAGAGCTTCCAGCTTACAGAAATCAATAATTTTACCACATCAGTTTTGTAATAGTTATCCCAATAACTAACCAAATGGAATATCGAGCATATACCATCAACAAGATGCACTAAAGTTTGATTAATTATCAAAATTTGAACAGAAACCCCCAAAAGGAAGAGTGGCAGGTGCATCTTTTCCTAAAATCCCACATCATTCTGATTTGGACATCTATGGTTGTTTCTTCTTCGCTGCTGGGTCAAAATCTTGGAGCTTTACGTCAGGGATTGAATGCTACAGTTTAAAACATCAGCTCACCAGCACATCAAGGGTAGTTTTGGATGGGCAATAAACAGCAACCTTGCCAGCAACATTCAAACTCATGAACGGATAAAAATCTGGAGTCATTTAATCAGCAGAGTGCAGACTTACATTAGAGTTTAGGATAAAGATGTCAGATGAAATTAACCATTCTCTAACCTACCTCGTAGATAGGTGCTACCTATTTTTGCCCACACCTCCTTTACTCCATTTACCTTCTTCATTTGAATTCCTCCAAATAAGATGTCTGGAGATCTTACTCATAAAATTCAGTGTCATTTAACAAAAAAGAGGTGGCAAAAGATCATCTTAAACTCTTCAAATAGCAGAATTGCCATCTTCTTGTCCATATTCAAAGTTAACTTGGAAATGAAAATAAATAGTTGGATCAAAACCTGACCAGAAATGATGTAGGACAGAAAAGGTGACTAATAATGCATTTAAACCAGAGGAGGAAGACGGCTAGCAAAAAACCCCCAAGGGGGTAGCAGATGGAATCCAATTCTGCTATATCCTGACCAAACTAATATACGCCAGTTGTAGTGCTGCAACATGAAGTCTCAAGTTAGTCTAATTCCTTAGTGGTGTCATCAGTTTAAAACAAGAAAACTATGCTTTATACAATGCTTTGATGCAACACACTTATAATCATTGCATTCACTGGTAAGAACAATTTTGCATATAAATACTGAGATACGCAAATATTAATACAAAGTTAATAAAGAGATGCAATTAATAAGCAATACAATAGAAAATGCACAATAGCCACTACAAACAGTATCTAAATTAAACACCAATTATAATGCACATATTCATTAAAAACCATTATTCTTGTAAACCACCAAAGTTGTCTCAAACCTGCCTGTGGGATCTTGGTGCACAGAGAATAGCAAATGTATTTCGCAACACATGTCACAATATTTCAGTTATTCATTGTATGTGAAGTGCTTTGAGACATTTGAGACACATGATAAGATAACAACACTATTAACACGTAGAGCCTCTGAATTTGGGAGGCGAGCAAGAAAAGCAGGAAAGGAAGTTTTAAAGATACACAGTACGCACAAGACTAAATTAAAATGTACAGTTCATGTAACTGTTGAGTCTCAGCCTTTTGGGACAAAAGTAAACAGAATGTTAAATCAATTCATGCTATAAATAAAACATTTAGAACACTAGCAGCTACAAAGTCTAGGTTGACAGAACGGTCAGGATCAAAACAGTGTCCTTTTTGAAGCAGAGTAAATTCCATGAAACCTGCAGACTACACACAGCAAGGAATTAGACAACTTTACAAGTACTGAACGTGAGTACAGTCAATTCTTAAATGAAGCAATCTTTCACCACCATCACTATTCTCACCAAAGAGTAACAAAAATGTGTGCACCATCTCTGACTATGATCTCCTGATTAACTTTAATAACATATAGTAATCACCCTCAATTAAGACCATTTAAAGTAACGTTTAGATAAAAAGGCATCTGAAATCAGAGTAGTAACTTTGCCCAGGTACAGGTAATTATTTTGTCAAATGGAGTGATCTCCATACTTGCCGCCTCCTAATTTGTATAGAACACACTCAGTTTGCGCCAATGCAACAAGTACTGCCCCTACCCCACGCCAACGTAACTGGCCCGGCCCCCTTTCTACGCCAATGCAGCTACTCGGACTTGGTTTTGCGCGAATGCAGCCGCTCAGACTTGCTTTTGTGCCAATGCAACCCTTCAGACTCTGCTTCGTGCCAATGCAACCCTTTAGACCATGCTTCACGCCAATGTAACAGCTCACTCTGTTTCGCAGCAATGCAACAACTCAGACTCAGTTTCCCAACAATGCATAGCTCAGACGCAGTTTTACGCCAATGCAACCGCTCAGACGCAGTTTTGCGCCAATGCAACCGCTCAGGCACAGTTTTGCGCCAATGCAACCGCTCAGTCAGTTTTGCGCCAATGCAACCGCTCAGATGCAGTTTTGCGCCAATGCAACCCCCCAGGTGCAATTTTTGCGCCAATGCAGCCGCTAAGACAGTTTTGCGCCAAATGCAGCTGCTCGCATGCAATTTTGCATCAATGCAATCGCTAAGATGCAGTTTTGCGCCAATGTAACTGCTCAGATGTAATTTTACATCAATGCAACCACTATGAAACAGTTTTGCGCCAATACAATCGCTGAGACCCAGTTTTGTGCCAATGCCACTACTCAGCCAATTTTGTCATTACAACCGCTCGGCCTAGATTTGCGTAAATCTAACCACTCAGCCCAATTTTGCGCCAAGGCAAACCCCACAACCCAATTTTGCACAAATTCAAACTGCACAGTCCAAATTGGCGCCAATGCATCTAGCCTGATTTTGCACTAATGCACTTCGGAAGACCCACTCAACAGCGATGCACCGACCCCATTCTGCGCCAAAGCAACCAAACAGAATGCCCGAGCATAAAAACGAAATGATAATGTCCCTTTTACAACAGTACAAAGGGTTAGAGCTTTGTATGGAAATTTAAAACATATTAAAAAGCTTATATGAAATGGAATGAAGTATTTTATACTTTCATTGCTTATCAATCAGAAAAAGACTTAACTAAGAATGCAATTAAGAAAACTGACGAACATTCACAAGAATTGAAGAGAATACACTTTAGATTTCATCACTGGTGTGACAGTTTTAGGCTGATTTAAACTTGAAGCAACAATACACTGATGAGGCTCTGGGGTAAAGCTGAACTTGGAAACTTATACCATGACCCTATCTGAACACTTATAGAGACCAATGACAGCTACATCAGTTTCAGTTAACAGTCTGCAACAACCAGGAACAAATGTATACGTTGCCCTCATTAACCTATAATAATGGTACAGACAGTTAATATCTCTGATCATACTGCATTACACACAGAATGTATAGAAATTTGCTGTCAACATAAAAAGTAGTCACACTTAAAGTTCCATTAAATTAAATAATTATAATAGGCTGCAACAACTAAACGCCAGAATCAAATCACTGCTCCAAACCATATCATTGACATTTTGATTTGTTTTCTTGCTATTACCATTTATTTATTACTAAAATAGGTGATTAACTGTTCACCACATTTTGTGTGTGTGTGTGTGTGTGTGTGTGTGTGTGTGTGTGTGTGTGTGTGCAGGTGCATGATGCTCTCTAACATGTGAAAATGACAAAATATTATTTAAAAGATTCTGTTTCCAAAGAATACCAAGATCCAAACAATCAATGTCAAAATCAGTTTGACGTCACCCATTTTAAGAGAGATTGTGCAAGAACCACCTGAAATAAAGCACTGTTGGTTGCAACTAAAGCATTGGAAGGAATTATTTAACAAACACCAGAGGTTCCATCACAGGCATGAAATTATTGAGGGAGACTTACCTTTTACCTGAATAATTCCACCTGATAGTCTGGCTAAGAATATGAATATGCTGCTGTGATAATAGTATGTCAATTACTTTGTAGCTTTGAGAATAACTCAACAGCTTATGAAGAAATACCTATTAATATTCGATTACAATTAAGAAAACAAATTACATTCACAACATTTTACGAGGAATGATTAAGAAAGAATATGATGCAGAATTGCTGAAGGACCTTAAAGGACTTAGAGACCAGACACATGGATAATTCTGTAGGAACAAATCACTTAGCTGCAAACTCGGCATCATGGCATATTAATCTTCAAGACATTTTTCTCTGAGAAATGTCGTCAGAGTTGAACAATCACCTATGTGCACAGTAAAATGGCAGTACCTGCAGGTATGCTGGAAAGGAATCCTCCAACTTGCTTTTCTTTCGGCGCTGCCGTTTCTTTGCTTTCTCACCTACATCTGGACCTGCCATAGGTATATCACTGGCGCTCTCAGGTGGAAGTTCCATCTGAGTCCCTATCAAATCAAGAGAAAATGAGCAATGATAAGGATTAGGAAAGCTCACCTAACCGCTCTCAAGCAGTGCAAAGCAGCTGTATTACGAGTGAGAGCTACTAATTCTAGATTAACGACGGCCCTTCATGCTAATAGTTCAGTCCCTCACAGTAAAATAAGATTTAAATAACATCTGAAAATAGGTGTAAAAGGTCATCGGTTCTCTTGGTTTAAATAAAAGTAGAAGCTGGTTATACTGATTTTAAACTGCACTCTTAAGAGTAGGATTCTTCTTCAAGATTCAATCAGAACTTGGAAGGTACAGCCACAATATATTTAATTATTGCGGCAATTGGCAGCACTTCCATTCCAGATCATGGCTTGGGCGCAATTTGCACTAACAATGCAGTACAATCTTGAGCTGGAGCCAAAATGCATCTCTTTTCATGGCTTTTGAAATTTTCTGTGGGCAAGCACGAGTGTCCTACAGTTTTCTCCAAAGCTCAGAGCTTGAAAATGGTTCTGAGATTGAAGGACAGTATTAGTTGCAGAAACGTTACATTACTCCACTGCTGGCCAGTCTGTGTTTTCCTAAATTATAACGTTTTATTAAAATGTAATTGATACAGACTATGGAGAATAAGAACTGGGTTTCCACCCCCCCCCCCCCCAAACCCGCCTTCCCCCTGTAGGTAACCTTCCCATTACATTTTAGATAAACAAGTGAGATGGAAGACCCATTTGTAAAATTAAGAAACCCTTCCATCCTAAGAGGCAAAATAAGTCAGTTTACAATGTGTAGCCCATAAATCTGTCTTGGAACAGTGGCTAAATATATAGTTCAAGCGATTTAAAAACAGAACAAAGCCTTTGGCTTGAAAGAATATTAATTCGAAAAAATCAATTTGCAAACAGCTAAAACTTCACACAAGCCATGCAGCAACTCCATGCCTATATTGTTCTTAAAGAGATGTAAACACACCTTCTTCTTTGTTGCTGTCAATATTTGGACAGTCAATGGACATTCCAGGCTGTGTCACAGACATTTTATTCAAATTCTTCATCCGTGACTGCCTCTGACGGACCATAAATCCACCAATTCCTAAAACAAAAATCAGAAGTGTGTTTGTTCTGTCTTCTTAATACCATTTACTTTCCCTTTCATAATTCACCTCTATTATTTAGCTTTACTAGTCAAGATATGGTGCAGCAGGCTCAAGGCAATCCAATAAACATCAACCAAAGAGTGTAAAGGGAACACTTTGTTCAAGCTGCAGCCATGGCATCCTCTGTTTCCTTCAGTTGGTTATAACCCATTTCATCAGCATGTAACAAGCCATACAAATGCAGCATTCTGATTTGAAACCAAACATTGCTTGCTTCTTTTAAATGAACCGTACAAAAAAAATGAATGCTGAATTATGCCATTTGCTTGCAGATTTAAATTAAATTGAGAGGAACAAGTCTACTGGTTGGGCCTTCCAAAAAGAAATAGAAATCTTACAAATAAAGTACGCTATCAAATAGAAGCTTTTCGACCTGCTTGCAGAATAATCAAGTTGCTTTTCTAAACGGGTTTTGCAACCCGACGTGTCACTTACCAGGTCGGTATGGCTTCCTCTTCCTCTTTTTCCCTTCCTCAGATTCCTCACTTATTTTTCCAGGATTGTTTAATGCACACATGTCATGTTCCTGGCAGACAGGTGCATCAGGTTTTATGTCACATTCTCCTGGTTCCATGGCAACTTTAAAAGAATTAGAACCCAACCGCAAATTACATTCAGTCAAATAAAAAAAAAACATTTACCATGGGATTTAGCACAGATAAGCAACTCCATTTAATTTTTCTCCTGACTCTATAAAATCATTGCAAAAGACTTCAACATGTATAGTTCTCATCCACATCATGCAAAGGGTTTTACTATTTTTCTCCCGTCAGTTCTTCAATTGTCAAATGTTCAAAATAAGTGCTAACTAAAATAAATATTTTTTCGATCTACATATTTCACAATTTGGTTACATTTATCCACTCATTTTCTTGTTTGTCTGTGAAAGGTTTCATGATTGTTTTTACTTGGCCTCAGCTTCTCCAAAAAGGGTAGATTCAGAGTTGATATTTTTGTCTGGAGGTGTGAAGCTGCAAGGCGAATTTGGATTCTGCCATCTGAAATCTTCAATGGATCTAACTTCCAGAATGAACCATAGTATGCAAGGTTTTCCAATTAGCTTCCAATCTATACTCAAAAAAGCTGAAAAACAACTTCACATTGCAACCGTTTTAAAGGCACAATTCAGCATTTCTCTGAATCTTTGTTCCAGAAAAGCAGTGGTTTAACCACATATCTGTTGTAACCCTTGTCCTGTGTTCCGTCAACAATGGTGGGGGGGAATGAAAGTGCAGCTTTCTTCAAGCAAATGTCATCTCAATACTTTGGTTTAAAAAAAAAGTTAGGCTTTTAAGTTAGCTCAATACATAGATACATAGATACATAGAAAATAGGTGCAGGAGTAGGCCATTCGGCCCTTCGAGCCTGCACCGCCATTCAATATGATCATGGCTGATCATCCAACTCAGTATCCCGTACCTGCCTTCTCTCCATACCCCCTGATCCCCTTAGCCACAAGGGCCACATCTAACTCCCTCTTAAATATAGCCAATGAACTGGCCTCAACTACCCTCTGTGGCAGAGAGTTCCAGAGATTCACCACTCTCTGTGTGAAAAAGACAATACCTCAGTGGAGATTTTGTTGACAATTAGAAAAGCTCAATTCGAAAGAGAAATTCCAATTTCTAAGATTGCACTAGATTGCAAGTTTTAGAAATAAAAATCTGCGAAAAGAGGTTTAACATTATGGAACAACACAGTTGTCATGGTAACTATACAATCTCTATCTCACCTTTTTCCTCCTCTCCATCACCTTCTTCTTTCTTTATTTCTATAGATGAGCCATCTATACTGACCAACATTGGTTCGCTACATGGAGTTGAAGGTTTGTTCTTTAATTTTGGCTTTGGTCCTTTCTTGTGTGGTGGTGAGAGTACCATACTTCGGAACTGTGACATTCCTGATTCCGTCAGCCATACTCCATCCTGATTATAAAACCGTGGTTCTACAAACGAAAATATCAAGTCTACAATAAATTTAGCATAATAAAAGAACCAAACAGTGTGAGCATAAACTCTTCAAATAAAATAGGTGCTCACCTGGATCCTTCACTTTGATGATAGGTGTAATCACAGGGGATTCACTTCGAACTGTAAATACAAATGAAACTAGGAACCCTCATGCCAAATATCAAAAACTAAAAACTAGAAATAGCAAGCACATGTCAATAATTCGATTAGCTTGGAGACTCGCCCAATAAAGCAACAAGAACTTTAACACTACATTAAAATGCCTTTCAAGAAACAACATGAAATCCTTAAAAGATAGATAAACATGAAGAATTTTGTGGTGTAATATCCAGTGTGCAGGTCATACTGCAATGCAGGTTTTCATCACCTGCAAAATAAGGCAACTCAGTATTTTTGTCATGAAGTTGAAGAGAGCAACTTAAAGTTGCACAAATACATTCAAAAATCATTTTAGAATTGCAATCTGGTTCTTATCTCCAAATTAAGTAAAGGATTGTCACTACATTCCAAGTACTGAAAGTGGCCAACACTGTCACTCACCAATCGGACGGACAACAAATGGCTCACATGCAGTACAATCAAAGCCCTCGTCTGCCGCTTGCTCCACTTCCTCTTCGGTGAAAAGATTTTCACAAATTGCATGGACCCACCTGCAAGCAACAATCCAATTATATTTATGAAACCATAATTCAGACAACTGATGCACCAGTCAATCACTTTAAACGTTCCTATTATTCTTTTCATTTAAAATGAGTGTTGAAAGGATTAAAACCATTGTGCTGTCTCTAAAGTTCATAACAATTCTGCACTCTGAGCTCAGTGTTGGCAATAACCTGAGAATAAGCAAGCTTTCACAGTCGTAATATAAATAAATTGAAGCTTCCATACTTGGCTAGTATCAGCAGTCAGGCCCTTCACTAAACATCTGTCCTTCCATGCAATAGAGTTAACAGGTACCAATAAATTCTGCCAATGCACTCTATGGGATTATTCATTCAAAGCTCAATTTCCTTCCCCATCTTCAAAACAGTCATTCCTCTCCCCTCCAAAATAAAATACTATGATTTTAATGTGAAAGCTAGATAAACAAATGGTTTTTTTAATACTAATATTTTATAGTATACAAATTACACACTCAAAATGATGCAACGTCAGGACAATATAAAAGTTGGTTTATGAAACTAATGGTACCTATATTTCTCTGGCCTACCTATCACAATGGTGACACTGTATGAGAAGGTCCTCTTCTTCATAGTCTTCATTGCAGCTTGGACAAGTAACAAGGCTGCCACAAGGTGCACAGTGAGTGTAGTTATTCTGCCATTCACAATGAAAACCAGGTGTTGTGGCACCACATTGTGTACAGCAAACACACCTGTATGACAAAGTATGAAGTTACACTTTCATATTTCCTTAACATACAGAATCATATTTCCTTAACATATGGAAAAAAAACAGTTGAAACTCTTCCAACTCTGATAAGGATGTTCAATTGGCTTTAAACACAAAGGTTGGGTGGAGGAAAGAATGGAGGGAAACATCCAAGACTGTGGTCACAAATATTGCAGAGTTAACTGTATTCAGGGAAAAAATGTACTCGCAAATAAAAATATTATTTTTGTGTGCCGTCACACCAAAATGAATTTTGCACTCACCACTTGCATTTCCAACCACCCTTTGGCACAGTTTGCAATGGTGGATCCAGGCAGTATGTGTGGTAACTTATATCGCAATCATCACACAACAATAAACGAGCAGGATCAGATGCTTTGCCACATGCTTCACACACAATACATTCCAAGCAACGCCATCCTTTGCTCAACATGACTTTTGTGATCTGCAAGACAAACAGCAGGGTCAGAAAAACACAAGGTTTTATACAGCATTCTGATGAAAGATCAGATTAAACTCAAAATTGACAGTGTCTGTCACGAACATCGATTTGAAATATATAATGATGCCAATGATACAGTAAAACTCCATTAATACGGCAGGTTCAAACTGTAGTGATGCCAGACCATCAGAATTTCTGGACTACTTTATTCTATTCGCATTAATACTTCAATGCACTTTTAATTCGCTATTTTCCACGGGTTATATGTTGGAATGATAAATTTTCCTGTAAATTTTAAGGATGCGTGGGTACAGGAGTCTTGGTGACCATTATGGGAGCAGAGGGACCAGAGCCCCGATGATCTACGTGCCGCATCATTAGGATTTCCGATTTGTCAGATAATGATTATCAGAGTTATACTGTGTTACTCTCTTTACATTTTGTTTTAATATTCTGGGAAAAAATTACCCTGCATTCTACTCTTAACAAAAATATATAATCGACATAAGAAATGCTACTGTTGTTTGATATGGTGCAGAAAAGATTTCCATTTTTTTTGCAAAGATGCACACAGAACAGTCTTTAGTTTGTACCCGTGTGCTGCCACTGGATGCAATAAAAAATAAAGTGTTTCAGTTGCTCATGTCAATGGATGCAAATATTCAAGCAGTTTTTCAAAAAATAAACAAGTTTATTGTATTTTCTCTCCATACAAAAGCATCAAAAGAGGAAGTTTGGTTCTTGGTATACTGAATGATCTCCATTGGAGATGTTCAATGATTTAATTTTACTTATTTATTTCATAACTTATTAAAACACGAAAATGTTGCTGTTCAAAGGGTGGTCTTATGCTGGTACTTCTTTAACCTGCTATGATTTGCTCATCCTTTATTATGCAGAAACATCTGGCATTAATTGTGAACCGCTGGTCAATGTGCAATGCAACAGGTCTTATGTGCAAAGAATAAATAACTCTGCCTTCATCCTTCTTAAATGTTTAATAACCTCATCACTGCAAATATGACAATCATCAATCTTCTTTTTTTCTTCCTCCATACCTTGCTATTGACGCAGTACGGATGATAGCACTGCCCACACTGTGAACAGGCCAACAGTTGTCCTTCTATTCCCCGTCCAAAGCTCCCACATACCACACACATATCCTGAAAAATAACAAAACCATAGCATTACAAGTTATTCTGAAACAAATCCTCCAAAAACACACACATTTACAATTTTGTAGATATATTACTGAATTAATTACTGCTGATGTATTACTGCCATTTATTGCACATGTTTACACAGAAGTGTGATGTTCCAAAACATTTAAGTGCGATCAAACATTACTGACAGCTGTAGTATAACTGTCCACATTCGGGGGAAAAACACAGTGCTGCGCAATAGGCTGAAGTTCAATGCTGAATGCAAATTTTAGATCAAACAGATGAAAAACTTCAGTCAGCCTAAGATTTCAAATCACATTACACTTAAATTAATATGCAACCATTAAAAAAATAATCCTGTAGATTAGTTCCCAGCAAAAGATTAGCAAGCATCTGTTCAACATGCAGAACAGATCATGCGCAGAGCACCCAGCATCAACAATCCAATTATCCTTGGAAATCAGTGCAATCTCTGAAAGATTAAAAGAATTGGCAAATTGGATCCAAAATTGACTTCATGATGGGAGACAGAGGTTGACGGTGGAGGGTGGTTTTTGTGATTGCAAGGCTGTGACCAGTGATGTACCACAGGAATCGCTGCTGGGACCCCAACCTTTATCATATACATTAACGATTTGGATATGAATGTAGTAAGTATAATTAATAAATTTGCAGATGACATGAAAATTGGTGGTGTTGATTGTGACGAGGATAATCTTACATTATAGAAAGATACCGGGCAGAACATTGACAGATGTAATTTAGTCCTGACAAGTGTGAAATGAAATAAAAGCAGAAAATGATGGGAAAACTTAGCAGGTATTTGTGGAAATAGAAACAGGTTAAGTTTCAAATTTCATCATATGTGACGAGAGATAAATTAATCCTGGTAAAAGAGCAGGTTGAGGAGAGGAAAAGGTGGATCAAAGATCCTCTGAGATGGGGTGAAATAACACACGAGCTGTTAAGCTTCTTCGCGTTGCTTTGTTGTAAATGTTTTGTCTATTAGGACGTACCCTATAGTGCACACAAGTGTGAGGTAATGTACTTTGGGAAGACTCATTAGGGTAGGACATGCAGGCAGGGGAGAGGAAAGGGTGGATCAAAGGGATCTTCTGGGATGGGGTGAAATAACGTATGAGCTGTTAAGCCTCTGTGCTGTAAATGTTTCATCTACTGGGACATGCCTAAAGTGCACACAAGTGTGAGGTAATGCACTTTGGGGAGAACTCATTAGGGTAGGACATGCACAATGAATGGTAGACCATACGGAATATTGAGCAATAGAGAGATCTCGGGTGTACAAGACGAAGGATCCCAGAAGCTGGCAGCACAGGTAGATAAATAACGAAGAAGGTGCTAGGGATATGAGCCTTCATTAGTCAGGGCATAGAAATAAAAGATCAGGGGACAATGGCACAGTTTTGTAAAACATTGATTGGTCCACAGCTGGAGAACGGTGTGAGGTTCTAGTAACCACACAATATGAATAATATGTTTGCACTGAAATTAGTGCAAAGAAGATCTAATAGTACATTGACTGGGATTGTTCATGAGGAAAGATTCGAGAGACTGTTTGTGTTCCTTCAAGTAGTGATGGCCAGCATAATACTCAAAAAAACATGCACAGGTTGGTGGCATCCAGCAAATTCACGTATCCAAATTGTTTGCTGCATTGAATTAATAACTTACGATATCTCCTCTAACAATCCAATGCCACAGTTGCTCTCAGGAACATCCATTGCCATATTCTGCTAGTTTGTTCATAACACAAGATTTACAAGTGCACACAAAAAAGTGGAAGGACCCATCAACAATCCAACCCACGGAGCCTCGGCTCCCTTGGAGAACCTAAATATCAGGTACATAGGCAGGAAATTGAGCCAGGCACTCAACACCCAGGTGCCAACTTGCTTTTTTTTCCCAACAAGATGTCAGAATCTACATAAACAAACACAACCATTATAACCACATACATCATTGTGAGAAGGAGAAATCCTACCTGCAGGAGAATAAATTTGTCTTCAGTAGAGAAGAGGACCACTGTATTGTGCATTGTATCATCGTCATCGTCATCATCTTTACTTGGAGATGTATCTACTCCTGTAGACTACGACAGGAAACAAATAGTTCAGCACTAGAAAATCTGCATCAAATTATAGTTAGTTTAAATAATTTCCAGAGTTAAACTCCCTGAATTTCTTTTCAGGTCATGAAAATGCTACCAGAAAAATATTCTGAATTTTGACAGGATAACATTTTCTCTTGGTTGTCTCACACAAGATCAAATTCAGGAATGTGCCATCCCACCACCATGCATGGTGCCTGGTGCTATAGCTCAGAAATAATGTATATGCATTCTGGGCTCAATTTTCAATAGGAAACAATGAGCATTTTTATATGTGTATACTTGGATCAGCTTTAGGTAGACAGTAAGCATTGCTCTATAATTACCCAAACCATTCATTTCTTACCCCTAGAGACTCCAAGATTCCAGATACAGACTTCAAACGTGATCGCCCTCGTCCCCTTCCCACATGACCACCACGTGGTCGCTTTTTACCTGGAAAACTGTTACAACGACCCTGTTGAAGCAAAATAAACCATTTGCAAATCACCCTTTTATAAAAAGACAATTTCTATTGAGTTTAACTCAATAGAATCTCTACATCCTCTGACTTTTTATCCTTGGAGTCAGAGGATGTAGACATAAACAAATACTTTATACCAGTACAAATAAAGGAATCTCTCTCTAATCTCTATTCATCAAGAAGGACATGGAGGATAGAGGATTAGCGTGGGGTATACTAATATGCAAGGGCATTTTTGGATCAAGGAGGTGGTGATGTTGAGTCTCTTGAAGGGCATTAAAGCGCATGTTTTCAGGGAATGATGGAATTTATTCCAGGTTATTGAGAGAGGCAGCAGGAGTTTGCCGAGGCCTTGATAAAGATATGTATGTCCTCCCTAGCCACAGGAAGGCAATGGAGGAAGAGAGTAGCCAATTTTGGTCATTTATTTAAGAAGGGAAATTGGGTTAATCCAGGAAATTATAGGCCAATGTGCCTCATACCAGTGGTAGGAAACATTTCTATAGATTTTTTTTTTTAAATGAGCTGATAAAGCAAACACTAGCCCTATAGAAAGTAAGTCTGGAGAATTGATAATGGAAACAAGGAGCAGGTGGGATTAATAAAATAGGTCATTAGTATTAGTCTTCAATGTAGAGGGTACAAGTAACCAATGGTTCTTTTAACAGGGATTTGTAAGGGAGGGAGGAACTCAGGAAAATTACAATCACAGGGAGAGTGGGTTTGCACAAATTATTAGAGCTGCAGACTGACAGATCTGTGTGTTGATGGATTTCATTTTAGGATCCTAAAAGTGACTGGTGAGAGTTGATACAATAGTTTCACTTTTCCAGCATTATCTAGATTCAGGTAATGCTCCACTGAAATAGCATACGTAATGATTTTATTCAAAAAGGGAGACAAAGAATAAAACAACAGCCAGTTGCCTTTATATCTGTCATAGGAAAAACATTAGGAGCTTTTACTAAAGATGTTATTGCAGGGCACTTATAAAAATTCAATGTAATCAGGCAAAGTCAACATGGTTTTGTGAAAAGGAAATGATGTCTGACCATCATGTCAGAGCCAAACTTTGAGGGGAGGAAAATAGTATGTGCACTCGCATGCCTACACATTTAATCACGTTTATCGGCAGCCATTTCCCCAAGTATTCAACCTCGTTCCCATTTTAACTGCCTTAAGGCAGAAACAACTATTTTCCCCTGTCCTCACCTGTTTGACCCGAGGTCGACCTGGTGAGAAACGTCGCTTCATAACTGCAGGCTTGCCAGATTCACCTTTCATCATACCAGGGTCAGCTGGCAAGGAATCCTCTGTTTCTGTTAGCCGCAAGTCTGAATTTGATTTTTCAGCCTCATCTTCCAGCCTTGGAGAAATATCATCTGTTGCCGTCATACAAACGTCCATTGAAACCAAACCAGCATCACGGTCTAAAGTATTTGAAAAATCTGGTTCCAAGCAGGTGCTATTTGAGTCAGTTTGACTTTGATTCGACATCTCCTCCACAATCTCAGATTTAATGAGCATGTTACAGGCAGAGTCTGTGCTTACAGCATCCTGCACTTCCATCTGAGTATCTTGCTCAGTCTTCACCCTATTACCTGCAGGTAGAACCTCCATAGGAGTCGCTTCATCATTATTGTCCATCTCAACAGGCTCTCTCTTAGTCTCCATTCCATCAGAGACCAAGTCAGAAACATCACCTCTATCCACAGACCCACAAGTTGAATCAGCAGGAATATCACAGAGCTCAGTTTTATCTTTATGGATTTTGTCAGTCTCCTGCTTGATAACAAAGGAAGCACCATCTCGCTGTGTTTCAGCAGAAGTACTGACAGAATCCATCAAGTCAGGGTCTGTGGCAAGGTGATTGGCTTTTGTATCCTGTGGAATGGAACTATTGGGATGAGCATCCATGTCTGCTTGAATGCAAGTCTCCGCCTGGTCTAAGCTTTCCATTTTTATTTCCTTTGTCTGTAAGAAATGTTCTGGTTGATCGGTCTTATCTGAACTAGAGTGTTCTGTAAATTCTGTTTCTGTAGACTCCAGTGAACTTTTAATGCTCTCAGATTGTGGTCCATCTGTCCCACCTTCACAGGTCTTATGAATCTCTGTGTTATGAGAAGATTGGACTCCCTCAGTGAGATGTTCATGTTCAGTTTCTTTCTCTGCAGTTGAGACTCCAACTCCATTTTCCTCCAAAGGAGCAAGAGACGGAGATTCTACCCGTTCCACGACGTTAACGCGAGAAATTTGTTGCTTTGGATTTTCCAGTTCCACGTTACCACCTGCGTTGATAGAATCTAACAAAAACATTTCAATTAGCACAGTATTGGTAAGCTCTCTATCACCTATCCTCCACCGACATTATTAACCTTCAAATTATTTTACAACATTCTTTATAACTATGCCATTGACGGGTTTAAAAACAAATTATTACAAATTAAGTTTGAAGAACAAAGGAGTTCTTGAAATCATTAGAATCTGATTACATGATGCAGTAGAGTTATTTGGTTTGGATTCGAAATACCAGTCTTCAGGAGCTCCATAACAACTTGTGCGAGATGGCATAAACTAAGAAAACATTACAATATTTAAATGCTTCAGTTGCAATGCCCACTGGCATTTCAGTAAGGTACACATGTGAATTTATAAAGAATTTGTAATTCCCTCCCATGTTTCGTTTTCAAAAAGCTGTCTACCTCACTGTGTTACCTGCAAGACTAAAAAAAATGTGGGTTCAAAAGCCATAATGGGTACAAGCTCAGTCTAAGTCAACATTTGATGTTGTATAAAATATATTCTGCAAACAAGTTTAAAACCTAGATTCCTTGTTGCCCTTCAATAGCCTATGGGAATATGTAAACACTAACAAAATATTGGTATGTGATACGCTGGTCAACATTTCTCACTCAAGCAAAAACCAAAAACAGATAAAGTGTTTCTCTTATATCTTTCCACAGGGTATTGTTGGTACAGAATGGTGCTGAATTAACCTGCGTAACAGTAACTTCTACATAAAAGAGTAAGAGTCTCTAAACTAAAATAATCCATTGTGCAATCCTCCCAAGTCACCTTGTGGACATCGTTTTTTCATTGCATTCATTGATGTATTAGTGGCAGCACTCAATGGGAACAGTAACAGCCAAACAAATTATTAGTGATGAAATGCAGGTCCAAGTGGCCAGTGAGGCCAACCAGTAGACTTGATTCTGAAGAGCATGAACAGTGGCATCCAAGCACCAGATGTGGTTGAAGATGCAGTGTAATGAATGAGTGGGTGATTTACAAAACTGCAAAATGTAGTAGGCCCACAAAAAGACAAAGACGGATATTAAGCAAGGAATTAAGTTTGTGATGGAACTGCTACAAGGCAAAACATTAACATTAGTAATCTTATTAGTGCTCCATGAAATTGTTACACATAAATGTTTGGATATTTTCAATATGGTCAATTAAAAAAGTTTAGACGTTTTCAATGGAGTGTATGTGGAAGTCTGATGTTTTTCCCCTGAACCCTCCTTAATTGGTTTAGCAATACAAGATCACAAGAGACTGCAGAAGCTGCAATTTTGAGAAAAGTGCTGAAGGAACTTCACGGATCAGGTAACATTTGTGGAGAGAATGGACAGATGACATTTCGGGGGGGGACTGTTCTTCAGACTGATAGAAATTTTGTGTTTCAATAATTCTATTCCCATCCACCCACACACAACATCCATTCTGCTTTCTCCTAATTCAATATGTTAATGTATGTGAAAGCATTAATTCCTACTGCGCTTCGCTTTTCCTAACAAATGGTCATCTGTCTCAGGTTATCTGAATAATGAAAATCAGTAGAGTACAGGGGCAGGGTAGAGAGAAAAATCAGTTTAGCTACACACTCTGCAAGCGATTATTTTATTGCACTGGGTTAATATTCTAGAATTCCATACCCAAAAACATGCAAGCGCAATCAACGGATTCTAGCAGGACAAAAACTAAGACAGAATGGATGTTTCAGGCAGCAAATATTGAAACTATTTGATTGTGTTTATGAAAATAAATTCAGTTGTACAAAAGGGACATGAAAATAACAGTTACAAGTCAAGAGCACATGTCACAACAGATGAAACAACCACAGTTTAAGAGGAGATTTCTCACCCTCGTGTTCATGCAAAGATTCTTCAGCACTACATTCACTCGTCAATTGCTGTTCTGGTTTCAAATCTTTTTGCTGCCTTTCAGTCCACTCACTTAGTTCTTTCATTTTCTCTGTTCAACAGAAAATAATATTTTACAGGTTATTTAAAATAATGATTGTAAATAACCCCAGAGACTTCAAGAGCAGTCCTTTGATTTAACAAATGTGCCGTTTTATAAAGCATGAATTTGCAATTCCACAAGCCACGATAAGTTCAATCCTTACATCTTGATCTTAGCAATATCACTGGAGAGGATATGCAAAAGTCATCATGACTTCTGTTACGCTTCACATTAGATCAGAAAAGCAAAACAGACTGCCATCCATTTTGTTGCATAGATAGGAATAAATTATTCCCTTCAAAACAAATGAATGGACTGCATGGACACAAAGTGCTGGAGTAACTCAGCGGGTCAGGCAGCATCTCTGGAGAAAAGGAATAGGTGACGTTTTGGGTCGAGAATCTTCTTCACTTAATGGACTGTGTTGCACTACTGCCTTTGGTATTGCACTATTATTGTTACCTAGCATTACAGTTATTAGTTTGTTGTATGTAGATGCAACAAGCTGTCAGAGAAAGTGGTTGAGACTGGTACAATAACAACATTTAAAGGACATTGGACAGGCACATGGTCAGGAAAGGTTTGGAGGACTATGGGTCAAATGGAACTAGCATAGGTTGGCATGGAATGTTTGGCGGAAAGGCTTGTTTCCATGCTATATTCCTGTATGACTCTAAAGTAAGTAAGTAATTTTTATTTATATAGCACTTTTAAATCAAATCATGTTGAAGCCAAAGTGCTTTACAGAGAAAAAAAATTAGATTACCATACATCCATATAAAATAAAAAAGAAGAAAAAGACACAATACACTATAGGATTCCACATGAACGTCCGTCCCCCCAACAGCAGAATCAACACTTTCCACTGTGAGGGAAGACACCAAAAAGTCCAGTCCTCTTCCAAACAAAAGAGCAACCAATCTACAAAAGGCACAATACATCAGAAAAAATAGTAGCAAATGGCAAATCATTCTGTGCCAGAGTGCCATCACCTGTCAAGTGGCCCACATAAAATGAACTATTTGCAGACTAAATGACCACTGCAGTATCATAGATATTTATAGTAATTGAAACAGCAAAAATGTGACTCAAAATCATGTCACAGATCATAACAGATGAACACCATACTCAAGACTATATGAATTAGCTTGTTAAAAGCAAAACAATCAAGAAACATTGTGCGCTAACCATTCTAGCAAGGAAATGCTATAATTCCGAGAACTGTTGGCAAGCCTTTGGCAAGGGCAGATATAGTATAATGAATAGGCAGATGGGATAGAAGGAGACCTCACAGGGCAAAAAGGATACCAAGTGCTTATGGGTAGGATGATCCCATCCAATGGGACAGATGTGACTCATGAGCCCTATATGGTTCGTGACAGCTAAAGGTGGTGCCATTTGTAATACTGGAATTTGATAATTGCAAGATGCGAATTCTGTCAAAAGTCAGGAATTTCTCATCCCTAATGTGTGGACATCACAAAAGGTAGGACAACTCCTTAATGAGATCAACATTCAAACAATTACATAACGTTGCTGAAAGTCGCAAGAGGAACTTACATCAAAATGACTGAAAGATTAAAATGATCACTTTGGTAAACTATGCTAGATTTTATTGCCAGTCAAATGAAGCATGCATTCAATGCGGTCATAACAATACACTGAAAGTCGCAGTTCCAATTCCTTCAAGGTTACAGTGTGATTAATAACAGCTAAAGTCTGCAGTGCAACAGGATCCAAGTGATCAAATAAAACAGGTACACTATATTCTGTGACTTGGCTTGCAAAAGCATTTTCAATGTTGCCAGGCCAGTGCAATTAAACTTTTCAGAGCAAACAAGTAAATCTATTCAACCATACCCGATGCCGCTGACTCAAGTTTCAATTGCCTTTCATCAACCGGCTCAGCAGATGAAAGCCCTGTATGTTGCAGTGAGTTTTTACACGTTGCACATGTGTACTGTTGCCCTGGCAAATTGAGAGATGAAGGGCCACAGTCTGTATGGATCCACCTGAGGATAAGAAATACAAGCTCATGAAAAATATAAAACTTTAAACTGCGAAGATAAAATAGACGTATGAACTAAATGCTGGAAAGAATATTATTACAACTCAATCCTATTCAGAATCTCTGATATCATTTGAATCCCTGATTGCAAATTGGAATAATAAAAACATCAGACTTCCCTGGAGAGGGGGAAAGGTTGTGGACAAGCATTACTGACACCACTGGCTGATCTCACACTCCAGCTAAGAACTAGAGTGCATGAGGGACTCTTAAAATGGGGAGGAGGATATTATAGTAATATGTCTCCTAAAATGAATTGAAAAAGATTGAATGCAAAAGCAAATAATGCAAATACAAAAAAAATTACCGCCGATCAAGTGAAAGCATGGCCAGTTAGCGATGGGATAGTTACCGATGCAAAAGTTCTGCACAATTATATACAAGACTTCACCAACTACGTTCTTGGTTGAAGAACATTAAAATTCACCAACATTCACTTGTAACCCAAATATGTTATCACTAAATAACAGGAAGGGAAAGAAAAAAAGCACTTAAATGCTTTCAAAGAAACCATGTATGCTATGCTGTGATTTATGATGGAACCAATTGACAATAATGGCTGTTGCTAATCTAACAGTTTTTCCAGACCAAATTAATATCTAACGTCAGAAGCCACTTACTTTTGGCAGACATGGCAGTTTAAAGTGTCATCTGTTTGTCCATTTGTTTTACCACATATCGTACACACAGCACTGTCCCTGTTCCTTTGCCAGTAACATTTCTCACAAACGGAGTAGTTCTGATGCCACTGCGTATTGGCATGTTTCCCTGCAGATCTTGAACCACAATCACTGCACACACGACAGTTCTGCAGAAAAGAATTTGTAAGTGAAATTGGTTTGAATATGTCAAATCCTATCTTTTAACCATTTGACAATGGCAACCAGTGCAGCTCCTCAAACGAGTAAAATAAGGTTGGAACAGTTCCATAAATTGCACTGAAAACAAATCGCAACACAAGACTTTGTCTCACAATCGTTCCACGATGTACATGAAGGATAGAACATAATGTGGGGCCATATACTTTGGTAGAAAAAAAATAGAAAGGCTGAGATTTTGTTTTAAATAGTGGCAGATTGAAAGGGATTGCCATTCATTAAATCTGGGTGATCTGGGTGTCTGTAAACAAACAATTGGAAGTTAATCTGGAGGTACAGCAAGCAATTTAAAAGGTAAACAGTAAACTGGTCTTTATTGCAAGAGGATGCCAGTGCGTGAGTAAAGATGTCTTACTGACATTACACAAGTCTGTCAGCACTGCAAATATCCCATATACAGGTCTCCCTCACTAAGAAAGGAATTGCTTTCTGTAAATGCAAGGAAGCCTCCCCTGATTGATTCATTGAGGAGAATGAGAGGCGATCTCAATGAAACTTACAGGATTCTTACGGGGTTAAGACACATTCAGAGATGATATTGGCTGGGGCATCTATGAACAAAGATCGAAGTCTCAGAATAAGGAGTCGGCATTCAGGAATGAGATGAGAAGTGATTTCTTCACCAAGAGGGCGATAAATCTTTCAAATTCTCTACCCAAGAAGATTCTAGAGCTTCAGTCACTGACAGTTTTCAGACAAAGATACATTTTTTGAATATTGTGGAAATCAATGGAAATTGAGTTAATGTAGGAATATGTTGGTTCGGTTAAGGATCACCATGATTTTATTGAATGACACAGTTAGGACAAGGGTTCAACTGCCCACTCCTGATTTTGTTACTTTAATCATCATCCAAGAAAATAGTTCATCCCAGAATTCCCAGTGTCAAAAGCAAGAGTGCTTAGAAAAACGTTGCAATTTCTCAACCATCATTTTTAGATCGATGTTTAGACTCCATCGCGAATTATACAACACAACAGATTGGTCATCATGCACACCGCTATAATGAAGATGATTACTTTGTCATCTACATCTGCTTCTGATACACACAGACAGACGAACCTTGCATTTCCAGCTGTCCGTAGGTAGCGACTCCATTGCTGGTTTTAAGCAAAACGTATGATAGCCCTTGTCACACGCATCACACACAAGCATCATAGTGTCTGCACCAGGCTGCCTACATGGATGCAACGGGAGGTGTTACAAACTAATCTACACAAATTTATAACATTACTGTAGTGCCAAAATATTTTACGGATGTTATCGTAAATGTGAACACTAATTTTCCATTAAATGTATTGCATTATTTAATGAGCATCATTATGTAAAATCAACAGTCCAATAAAAAATTGCCTGCATGCTACACATTACAGTAAAACTATACAGATTTCTTGATTAGTACGGGTGTCAGGGGTTATGGGAAGAAGGCAGGAGAATGGAGTTGAGGGAAAGATAGATCAGCTATGACTGAATGGCAGAGTGGACTTGATGGGCCGAATGGCCTAATTCTGCTCCTACAACTTATGAAATCAAGATACCATCATACAACGACTTGACAAAGAGAACATGGAATACCCTCCATCATCTTAGATTGTTCACTTTGCAACTATTCATATTCTAATTGTGCAATTTTTCAAAAATGGCCTTCCCCTTCCTTTAACAACGATGTATCACGGGTGCACATTTTGTCGATCTGAAAGAGTTACGTACCTGCACGTCTGGCATACTTTGCACTCAGGACACTGCCAACCAGCACGTTTAACTGGTGTCACTACGATTTCCAGGCATGCACCATGATAGTGCAGTCCACAGCTGGTACAGAAGAGAAGGTCCAGGAGATCCCCTGGAGCATCACACACACCACAATTGGCCTCATCCTTTGCTAAAATGAAAGAAAAATGGCAACATAATTACGAGTTGGTTGTTAAGAATTTGTTGCAGGTGACCAATTTCAATTCACAGTAAAAAGGAAACTCAACAGATTATCTTCCAACATATTTCATTTCATGATCGTTTTAATCTGTAAACTAAGATAGTCAGACATGAGGCGTCTTTTTGGCTGCCATGGAAGCATCCTTATTCTAGCAACGAGACGAACCATGTTCATGGGTAGCATTTTCCATCCGTCAACGTCACAAAAAAATAGGTGGCTGATCATCATTACGTTACTTGTAAGAGTTTGTGTGTAAAGTGGCTGTCATGCACCCTATAATGCTGGTACACTTGAGAAGGTACTTCATTGGTTGTAAAAACACTTTGCAATACCCCAAGATCATTAAAGCCAATGTGTAAATGCAATTCTTTCTCTTCATTCATCTGATTTAATGCAGTATTATAATCAGCATTGGAAAATGGAACAGTTCTGGCAAGTTCCCACAGGGAGGATCACTCGAGGAAAATTCATATTTCTCCAATATGGTCAACCACTGAAAAAATTGCCTACTGCGCATTACAGTCACAGATATTAGTAATGCACACTGGGACTATATCAAGAACATACTGGGGAATAATCTGCTGGATTCGTTTGCCCACAGTCCAGACCTGTCCACACTTATCTGGAACAGATGGGGAGAGCCAAGCCACCTCATTCAGACCCAAGAGGTGTAACAATGCCTTCGCTGCAAGTTGACCTCAGACATATTGCAATGGCCTCACTCCCAAAAAACCAAAACAACTTTTGAAGAGAGGCAAAGCTGGAGGCCTACAGTCAGGACTGGAAGACCTTGTTTGATACCATTTTTAATTGTTTCTATTATTCAAAGGCATTTAAGTGCTATTAAAAATGTTTTAACCAACAATAAAAATGCTTTAAATATATAATAATGTTAAAGGGCCTGTCCCACTTACGCGATTTTTTCGGAGACTTGCTGGCACCCGTCATAGTCGCAGCAGGTCGCCGAAAATGTTCAAAATGTTGAAAATCCAGCAGCTACCAGAAAAAGGTCCGACTCTTTGGGCAACTACTCATGGCCATACAGGCGACGTGTTTGGTCGTGAGTAGTCGCCCAAAGAGTCGTACCTTTTTCTGGTCGCCGCAACCTGCTGCGACTATGACGGGTGCCAGCAAGTCACCGAAAAAAACGCGTAAGTGGGATAGGCCCTCAAGTAAGCAAATAAATACCTTTTCATCTATCTACAGGGATTGGAATGAACATTCAAATGTATGGGACCATAGGTCTGACCAGTCTAGGATCAGAGAGATGGATCTCCAGCAAATGTGCACTAAAAGTAGAGCAAGGGAACTATTCACCCAAGATTGCTTAAATCTTTTTCATATACTTGCAAGATTAGGCAAATTAATGCCTAGATCAAAGCAAACACCCGATTAACACCAACATCCTAAGAAAAGGTTCTCACTTTAAATACATAAACAAATTATATTTGCATGCAATAGATTTATTCTTGTACCAGATTTAGCAACTATCAACTCCCCGCACAACGTGAATAACATCATGAGCATGCATGTTTCTATAAAAGCACATTCTACTACCTATTTGCACTGCTTTATCTGTATGGTCTGGACAGAGAAGCGTCAGGGTTTTCATTGACTGAAAGGATCCAGATGCTGCTGCACAGGGAAAGTGGTACGATCTTAAGCATCCTTCCATCTGGCATCGGATGGTGGCACCCAACCGTTTACAATATTCGCATTTCTATGAAAGCAAATACAAACAAAGTTAATCTTCAAATGCTGCGCATGGTTATTATATATTTCCAGTACAACATTTAGTTAGAAATAGAAATCAGGCAAATACTCATTGCAACAAAATACTATTTTACAAATACAGAATCAAAATGGAAACATTTCAAGTGCGCTCTCATAATTTTGTCTGGATTAGAGGTGCTGGACCACCAGTTGCCAGAAAAACGATGGTGGACCCGTACTAACCACTTTCTGACTAGAAATACAGGTAAGCAGCAACAGTTATTTCAGTAAATGGTCGACAAGTCAGAGGACCTGGCCTATTATTGGATTTTACAAGGAAGGAGATACTCCAAAATGCTACAATTGCCTTTGGACCCATTTTTGAGGCCTTGGATCCATCTCAATTTCCTTCTCCCTCCCCACCCATTTATTCCATCATAAAGATGCAATAAGAAATGGGATCATCCAGGTTAACACATCTATTTAAGTGGAACTACTGGGGCTAGTTTCTGTCTTCAGTCAACGACGGTTGATACAACAGTGGGAGGAAGCAGAAACGCATTTGTCTGTCACCATGTTATGCAGTCGCATTTAGTGCTCTGACAAGTTGAGATTGCGGCCCTCAAAGTTAGTAATAATCATTGAAGACAATTACTCAGACCTGTAACACTTCAGAATGCATTACATGAAGAACTTTGAGATGTGAGCTCACCTGCGAGATACCTGAGATTACAGCTTTATCCACATTGACCAGTCCTTGCCCCTCACCCTGCACAACATCATGTGACCAGGCTGCACACCAATGGTGAGCCCAGAAATGCCCTGTGGAAAGAGAAGTCAAGAATAAAAAACTCAGTGGAGAGCAAACCTGTCAAAAACAAAATAAAAATGGAGGATATTTATTTGTTGGTAATTTATTAAATTAACATCCAAATACATTAAGCTAATAAAAAGACTTTGGAACAGCTTATCTGCCAATTTGAAGACCCTAATGCAATTTAGGGAGAATATTCAATTGCAAACTAGCTCAGCCAATTAGGTTAGATGGTTACAAAAGATAGGCTACACTACGAGTTAGTGCCTGGTAACCCAACCCAAGCCTGCTGGAACCCAAATGTGTGTCAGATCGAATCTACATTCCGTTAGATCTTTTAGATTCAGGTCGTGTTGGTAAATGCCAACTGGCTCAGTGCTTTATTTAGATTCTTTTCAATTTGGCTCAGTTTGCAGGAACAGCTGGGTTAGCTAGATACTTAGCTAGGGAGGGGACAAGAGATTTGGACAGTGAAGGGTGGGTGGTATTTAGGCATTGATTTCAAGTTTGACAGCGTCAAAGACATTGTGGAATACTCAGCAAAAGAGTAGAGAGAAAACAGTTCTGGGCTACTCTCAGATATCTGCTCAAGTTAGCATTTAATTTTTTCTACCTGGCTCTGGCTAATGGACCCTTGCATTTGATGAACACAAGTCCACTTGGAATGATATTCAGACTGTTATAACTCACTCACCTAAGAATGTAGGTACATAAGAAGTAGGAGGAGAGTGTGAGCCATTTTGCCCCTTGAGCCTGCTGATACTAAAACACATCCACTTTTATGCCAAACCCTATGGCTCTCAGTTCACTTCATGCCCCCCCCAAAATTAACATCAGCCTTCAATGTACTTGACTAAGCAGCACAACATGCCAGGCTAGTGAATGAGGGCTAACTTCAACCCAGGCCTTGCAAGTAATTGAGTGAGAAAAAAAAATTGCACCAATCTCCATACCTAAATATGCATTTGTATAAATACTCATTTTGCTTTCCCATGGTTTAGCCCCACATAAACGATCACATCCTACACAGTGACACTAGTTACACTTAAATAATAGAAAACCAATTAAGCCACCAGTAGTCAAGAGTATTACAGAGGAGAATGTCTGTGTGCAAGAATAAATGTTCACATGATTACTATTTTTGGCAGCTGCTTAGCAGTATCCCTCGACATAAAAAGGGTTGAAAAATACATTTAGCACCTGAACTCAAACATCTCAGTGTTTCAATTATGTTTCATTATTTGAAGTGCAGCAAATTACGTAAGCAAATGTGAAAGCTATTTTGCGCACGGCAAAATCCTCAAAACAATTAGATGACAGACCAGTTAAATTATTGTTTGGACATGTTGCCGAGGGAAGAATGCAGCCAAAAATCTGAAAGAATACATTGCTTTTTAAACTGTGTCTTGTAATCCTAAAACTGAACAATTCAAACAGGCAGACGAGACCTTCAAATGACATTTGATCTAAAAGACAATGCAACATTCCTCCTCAAGTGTGTTGTTCCATCAGTCTTGCATTGAGAAGTGCAAGTTCTGAAATCTGCCATCAAGCTTCTGACTCAAGAAAGAATGAATTATCAACTGAGCCAAAATAAATGCAGTATCACATGCTACATAGAGGCGTTCTGTTCGATCACACACCAGTAGATGCCACAATGCTGAATTGGGTAACTGCATCACATTAAGACTAAAAGAGTCTCTCTGACTTGATATCTCGTCTGAAAATAAAAATGCAGCCCAAGTGGCAGCAGTCAAGAATAACAAAAAGATCGGAGGGAAGCAAACAGGGTACTTGAATTCCTCGTAACAGGTCCGTGGGGTGAAGAGAGAAGAATACAGGGAAAAAAAAATTTGCTGCATTTTCCAGGTAATTGAGACAGAAGTCACAGAATGGTTGCAGCATAGGAGGTGGCCATTTGGCCTGCCAAGTCCATACTGTCTCACTCCGTCTCTTTCCCAAGGCCGTGCAAATTCTTTCCTTTCTGATACACATTGTAGCAAGCAATTGCTACAATTAAACCTACCACCACCACTACTACCCTGGCAGTGCATTCGAATTCCGTCTATAACTTTCACGACTTTAAATACCTCTATCAGATCCACTCACAATCTCTGTTGTTGCAGCTTCTCCAACCCACACATAACTAAAGTAACTCAACCCCAGAACCATTTTTAGTTACTCTCCTCTGCACCCTGTCAAAATCTTTCCTGAACTTGCACTCTCTCCTGTGCAACCACATCCTTCACATAGTGCAGCAACCAAAGCTTCAGAGAAAACTCCAAGTGTGGCCTAACCAGTGTTTTGTAAAGTTGCAACATAATGTCCCAACTTTGCAGTTACTTATGTCAAGCAAACCACATACCTTCTTCACCATCCTATCTACCTGTTTTGGCACTTTTCAGGGAACTATGAACTTGAACCCACATCTCTTTGTTCATCAACGTTTCCTCAGTGCCCTACCATTTACTGCATACATCACTTCCCCTATTTGACTTCCCAAAATGCATCACATTGCACTGCCCTGCACAACATTTCATCCAATTTAGACTCTGCCGCAGCACCAAACAACTTTCCTTGCTAATCACAATGCTACCAATCTTTTTGTCGTCTGCAAACTTACTAATCATTTCTACTGCATCACACCAAAGTCATTGATAGATATCACAACGGATCCAACCTCTGTGCTATACCACTGATTACACACTTAGAAATCAGAAAAGCCTCCATCCACCACTGCACCCATCACCGACAAAACACATATTGTTCAGGGCATCAAGAGGTATGGATTTAAACAAGATTAAAATAACTTGATGTTTAATGAATCAAAAGTCTAATCTTTCAACATGAATTTATTGGGGAAAGGAGGAGTTTTATAAAGATACACCATGCAACATCTAATACAGAAACCAATATTAAATATGGCTTTAAGAACAATGAGAAAATGTTGAATTCTAAACAAAAAATAATAATCTTTCACCTGTTGACTCAAAGAGAGCCACTGTTGTTGCATTTTGCTCAAAGCCCACTCGTGCGAGCTCATCCGAGAGCACCTCCACCCCCAAAACACTTTCATGCCTCAACGATTCCCTCTCAGTTCTGTTAGTCCCTCCGTTTCCAAGTTCGGTCAACACAACTGATGGATCAAATTGTTTCAGTTCTCTTTGTCCATGTAAACTCTGCTCTCCACAGTTACAAAATACGCACAGCTTCTGCTCCAGGCTGGTCAAAAGAAAGACTCAACACATAAGTTCTCGTAAAGGTTTTTTTTTTTTTTTTTTTTTTTAAATCACAATTTCTACATTAATAGTTTTTACCTTTTACATATTTCAAAATCTAATTTGACTAATACTGTATTAGTAGACACAATTTCAGAGACATATTTTGTTACTATTCAATTGTTTTCCCCATAATTAAATTGCTAAGCGTAAAGCTGCCAATAACTCAAACAAAAGCATTTAAGCAAAATACTTGTACAAGTTATATCGATTCAAAAGCTGAAAAACATTACTTCATTTGAGGAAGTGACAAAGATTATTGATAAGGGTAGGACAGTGGATGGTCTTTAGTAAAGGGATTAGTTAAGACTGGCATCATGGTCGTGGGATTGCTGTGCTTACTGTTCTGTGTACATTTTCATGTGTTACGAGGAGATAATAAACCACTACTCTGATCTTATTCAGCAAACTCCCTTCACATTCTCCACTGTACTTCATACTGGACTTGCAACCTTGAACGTATTCAACCATGACGCATTCTTTACATTACATTTATTGCTTCGTTTTATTTCTTTGCTCTTTGTACTTAGATTTCAGTTCTCTTTACCCTGGTTTGCTTAAGTTCCAGATTTCAACTGCGTGAATGAGGGAGGGACAAAAACAGATCTAAGAACTTCCTCAAAATACTTTTATGGGAGGGAATAGGAGTGGAGGAGGAAAAATGGATTCAACTCATTAATGCAACTGTCATGCATCACCTATGTGCTGATTGAAAAGAATACTGAGGGATACGGGAACAGGAGCAACAGAAATGTAGTGAACAGTTAAAGAACACAGAGAACAATAAATCCATAGGAAATAAAAATCACTTTACCTTTAGGAACAACTTAATTGAAAGCAGAAGTGATTGGTAGGTCAGCTAAGGTGCAAATTTCAGAAAAGCTTTTTTCCCCTCACACTACATGACTATTCAGTTCCCAAGCAAACTGTGAAATGCTGGCACATAGAGTTTCAGATTAGCTTTCCTAACTTGAGCTTGCACCTCAAGGCAGTGTGCTTAGCCCCTCTGCTCTAATCTCTTGATACCCATGAATGTACGGATAAGCACAGCGCCAATGCTATCTACAAATTTGCTGACAACACCGGATCACATGTGGTGCGACTCAGCCTACAGGAGACAGGTAGAACACCTGGTTGAGTGGTGCCACTATAACCTCCGCTCAATGTCAACTAAACCATGGAACTAATCGTTGACTACAGAAACAGAAGTTGGAAGACTACGCGCAGTTTTCACTGGTGAGTCGGCGGTGGAGAGTTAGCAGCTTCAAATTCCTGGACCAGTGCCTCTACTTTCTTAGATATTTAAAGAAATCTGGCATGTTATAGAATACTCTAATAAACTTCAACAGATGCACTGTAGAAAGTATCCTGATTGGTTGCATCATAGCCTGGTATATAAATTCCAACACATGAGGTTGCAGAGCCTGAACCATCAAGTGCACAGCCCTCCCCACCATCACAAGCTGTCTCAGGGAGGTGGCATCCATTAAGGATTCTCACCATCTGGGCAAAGCCCTCTTCTCTCTGCTACCGCCAGGCAGGAATCCCAAATCCCCACACCACCAGGTTCAGAAACAGCAACATTCCTTCAGGTTCTTGAACCGACCTGCACATCCCTAATCCTACCCTGGCCATAGAACACACCCATGGACTTGATGGACACCCATGGAATTGTGCTTTGCAGTAGTATCTTGTTTTATTATGCCCAGTCTTTTTCTTTTCGCTGTCTTGTACATTGTGAATTTATACATAATGTGTTTTCACGGGTCACCTGAGTCTATGTGCCTGTGATACTGCTGCATACCATACTTGTGCACATGACAATAAACAACCCGACAACATGACTACTCGTTGTTCCTGCATACTAGGCTAATCCAGTGATTAAACAGCCAATGGTGGATTCAAGGAAGTGCATTTCTAGTTTTTGCACTCCCAGAAACTTGAATGATATCCAATCACTGAACGCCTTCTGTACATTTCTCATCTTACCTGCACTTGTCCTTATGTTGGTCTTTCAAGACTGGCTCCAATGCTCCTCCTTGCTTTGAACAGCCATGAGATTCAGACGGATCACCTTCATCTTCTTCTGCCAAACAACTTGCTTCAGCAGAGTCAACATTCATAGCTGCAAAAAAAAATACACCATTCCAACCATTTACTCTGATCATCTTATATTTAATAATTTCTGAAATGTCTTTTGTAAAATCACCTACTTATTCATGTGCTTTTCTTAAATGTTAAATTAATGTTCATTATATGCCCCCTCCTTCAAATAAACACAATCATACGTGAGAAAAAAAGTATGGGCCATTTTCCTTTAGGTTGGGGCAATAAGGGATATCAGAGTCAAGGGATATGGGGAGAAGGCAGGAACGGGGTACTGATTGTGGATGATCAGCCATGATCACATTGAATGGCGGTGTTGGCTCGAAGGGCCAAATAGCCTTCTCCTGCACCTATTGTCTACTGATATGTGATTTCCCACAAGATTACATATTCTAGAATCATTTCCCAGCAAAGTTATTCGATCATCTGAATCACAGTATTAAGAAATCTCTAAGCTTTTGCTTGGATACAGAAAAGTCAGAATGGGAATTAAATATGTATTCTTGTTTAAATTAACAATTAAGGTGTGTGTTTGCACAAGTGTCCCTATGTGCACCCTACATCTGTGCGGGGGTGGTGAAACAAAAGGTGGATGAGTGCGAGATTCAAAGAAAAAGGACACAAGCTAGGCATTCGATTCAGCATTCTTATCAATGCTGTATTTTTACCTAACAATAGGCCATGAAAACGAACAACTCAGATGTATCTTTATGTAACGAAGTAACAATTGAATTCCTGGTCCAAATTGACTGATCAATGGCAGTACAAGAAACATAACTTGTCTCAAATTCCTAGGATAAGAAATAGTTTGGGAAGGGAAATTGCCAATGATTCCAGCTCCCCTTAGTTACTCAATGCAACGTGCTGGAAAATGTGGGGATGTTAGTGAATTTACTAAATAAAGACCTGGCAAACACTTAACTGCATTCACAAATGGAGAATGCTAACTTGGATAGTGCGCTTAAAGGCTATTGCCTTCCATTGAACCTCATCGAACAAATCATTGCTTAGGCGAGGATGAAAAATATCTGGGAGAAACGTAATCCTGCACCAATCCTGCAACATAGGAAAAGGCAATGACGCCCAACAGTGCTGAAGTATTGATTATTAGTTGCTGCACCCAAGGACCATCACCGATTTTCCAGCACCATTGGTTCCAAAGCCATGCCGCATTATCCATTTTGCCAGACCAGCGGTCATTACTTTGGGGGGGCCGAGACACCAGCCCGCGAAGACAGTTATGGTAACAGATCTGCCGGCTCCGGCCAGGCCAGAGTTCCAGAGCCCCGGCCGTAGGCGGCACATTCGACCTGCCGATCAGCGTGGAAGTTCTGATGAGGTGGAGATCGGCTGCCTCACCCAGCCTAGACGCCACATTTTCGGGGAGACTTGCGGGTGCGCTCTCGTGATTCTCTCCGGATTAAAAGGGGGCGCCTGTCCATCAGTTGCCGGAAAAACGGTGGTGGGCCTATATAAACATGCCCTTTGTCAAGACAAAGTAACGAACTGAAGATCCAGTTAAAGGTCACAGAGCCAAGCAATTCCTGCCCATATAAAGAACACCTAAGTAAGGGCAGCACAGTTGCTGCCTTGCAGCGCCAAAGACACGGGTTCCTCTGGAGCGCCAGAGACCTTCTGGATTAGAGAATTTCAAACATTGAGCACCCCTCATCTCAGTCTTGAATAGCCTCCCATAAATTCGGAGCCTGTGAGCCTTGGTTCTAGAACCACCACCGGGGAAACATCCTCCTGCAACATATTAAAACTGGACTTTGTGGATTCGTATGAGGTTGGATACCAAAAATATAATTAGAGCTTACATTTCTTCGTTTTAAGCAATAAACATTGGTGAAGGTCCACTTGGAGGAATTGGGGTTTTCCACTGATAAAACTATGCCAACAATAAATTGCAAACATGCAGAATTTAGATTTTACTTCCAAAATGTCACACTTGGCTTTAAAAGAGCTAACAAAAAGAATGCAAGGTTGAAAATTAAGACAAAAATAAAGGGTTACACATAGGAGATTGAAGAAATTGAAGAAGTTGTTCAACCTGGCCCATTTCATTCCCGAAACAGTGAAGACTAATGACAACATTGCTTGCTCTCTCCAACAATCAATCAAGCAACTAACAGATTTGGTAAATGAAAACCAACAAGACACTAACTGACAGAATCACTGACTGTTGATCCCATTTCCTGGCAGATTGCAAAGTAGGCTTGCTTCAATTCCCTTATATGCCTGAATAAACCGCCAGCATAAATGATGAAATTCACCACCTCCTTTAAAACACTTAAGGGCCTGTCTCACTTACGCGACCTTTACAGGTGACTGCCGGCACACGTCATAGGTCGCCGAAATTTTCAACATGTAGAAAATTCAGCGCCGACCAGAAAGACGCTACGACTCTTTGGAGACCTCTCACAAACATAGGCTGTATGGTCGTGAGAGGTCTCCTATGGTTGTGAGAGGTCACCCACAACATGTCGCCAGGGGTCGCCTGTATGGTCGTGAGAGGTCACCTATGGTCGTGAGAGGTCTCCAAAGAGTCGTAGCGTTTTTCTGGTCACCGCTGAATTTTCAACATGTTGAACATTTCGGCGACCTATGACGGGTGCCGGCAGTCGCCTGTAAAGGTCGGGTAAGTGGGACAGGCCCTTTAAGAATAAATTTATCATCGAGCTTAACAAATGCTGGAGGTCAAACACATGAATCCCACAGCATGAGCAGATTTCAAATGACAGAAAAGTTTCATGTAGCTTGCAGAATCACTATTTAGAAATATTACATCAGCCATGATTTTACTTCTTATTTGGGTTTGTTGTGTTTATAGTGACCAACTGACATTGAAAGTCGTTGAGTAGACATTATTTAACGAAATATTAACCAATTTTGTTGAACACGAACTGAACCAAAAGTAAAAACTGGAAAATTCAATGTCCAACTATCAACAGGACAAATGCTGCAAAGCTTGGGCAAGGTCAACCATCTCAAAAGCTGCAGAGATATTGTAAAGAATCTCGAAGGCTGCAGAATCTTGAAGGCTGCAGGGGTGTGTAGGGGAGGGGGGTTTGTGGGGGAGGGGAGGGTTGTGGGGGAGGGGAGGGTTGTGGGGGAGGGGAGTTTGTGTGGGCGGGAGGCATGTGGGGGGAGGCATGTGGGGGGAGGCATGTGGGGGGAGGGGGGGTTTGTGGGGGTTTGTGTGGGGGGGGAGGGGTGTGCGTGGTGGGGGGGGGGAGGAGGTGTGGGCTCAGCGGCTCCTGGCTCACTCAGCGGCTCCCGTCCCCGGCTCCTGTCGCACTCACTGGCTCCCGGCCCCAACTGCATTCAGCGGTACCAGGCTCGTCGTGGTGGTCGCCGCCGCCCGCGGACACAGCCCTGCACGCGGAACACAGCCCCCGCTCGCCCGCGAACACAGCCCCCGCCCACACTCTGCTCCTTCAGCTTTATTCTCGCCGCCGGTGATTGACAGCGGGTGCCGGATGGGGCGTCGTCGTCCCGGCGAATGATAGGGGAGAAGACCAATAACTTTTGTAATATTTCACCGTTGGGAACAAAACTTGATGCACTTGCAGCACACGAGAATGGCGAGTAAGGTGGCGAAAAATCGTAGCGCTATCGGGTATCGTTTTTGCGCAAATGTAAAAACAAACCAGAAGAAAACAAGATGAGAGTTTAAGTATATAGACAGAAACAATTGGCCACGATGTTTCACATATTTTGCTTTTGTACACCTGCTGACCCTATTACATGTCGAACTCCTCTCAGTCAGGAATAACTCTGACCCTAACAGTAATTAGGCAGGTTGGCGACAGGATGGAAATTCCACTGACCAGCTACAAAAGTAGTAACAAACAGTATTAATTGAGCAGTTTTGTGTCATTCATTGGTCTTCATTGTCTTTAGTTATGTAGAAGAGATACTCTATATTAATAAAAAATCATTTCCACTTTATTGTTTATTTGTCTGGCTATTGTTCAATCAATCCAACTAGCTTATATCCAAACCATTTTCATTCCTCCCCCCTTTTGAAATTGAAGAGGTTAAGTGGCAGAACACAATTGTCAACAGCAAGATGGTTCTCATTTTAATCCTTTCGCCTACTTAAGATTTTAAGCAAGTAAAATCAAATCCAAATTAGAGTTTCCTTCGCGTCAGGATGGGTGGTGAAATAGATGGGATGGGAGTATGACTTGCAGCTTAGAACAAGTGGAAAAAATCTGGTGTAAATAGCCAAAGACCGTGTAACTGAATGTCAGATAAACTGACAGGAGAAATTACCGTGGAGCTGGAAGGATGCATATGTGAGGTGACGATAGATAAGTTGTCAAGCATTAGAAAGCATGAGAATATTTTAAAAATGGTCCAGTTCCCAAAAGGCCACTGTTTCAGTCCACTCTAAATGACACACAGGTTTAGTACAAAATAAACACACGTAAACTAACTACAGATACAAATAGATATACCTGTGGCACTGGAACAATTGTCCTCATTGCTCGATTCCATCCCATCCATACTGAACTCTTTTGCCAGATCCGACACCCCTCACTAAAACACCTGAAAAATATATTGGGAAAAATATTCTTACAAGGAAACTCAATTTTTTATTTTTTTTTTAAACATGAAAGGTGTGGTGAATTCAGGTTTTGCCCTGAAACCACACTTGAAAAGTAAATTGCCCACCGCTATAAGAATAAGTCTGATAAAACAAAAAATTATGGGTATATACCGGCCAAGAAAAGTCAAAACACAATTCACATTCACTGCTAAAGTGAAATTACACAAATAACCCAAATCATCAAATTCACAAACATTCTAATTCTGTTCACTATTTGCAGTATGAAAACACATTGTACACTTGTGTTTAAACAGACCAGAGGAAATCATTCTTCCCACTGAATCTACTTGTATGTCTTTTAAACAACATGGAATTGGGGGGGAGGGGTGAAATATTAATACTCGATTTTATCTGAAACGGATACAAATTAGCACAATCGCTCAGAATGTGCACTATTCTAATCAAAGATTAATTTCTGAGATGCAGATTTACAAAGCATACAAAATCCCCACCTTTCAGCCTCCTATCCGACCCCTGAAGGATCAGACCAAATTCTATTCTCCTCGCATCTAATTAAACAATGCACAAGCCCACAAACCAAATTTGCTTTACCCCGTCAATTTGCAGGCACTCAAAAGCCACAAGCACAAATGGAAAAATTAAGGCAAATCAGCCTGGGTGGGTCTGCATGACACAAACACTATATGCACAAAGATGGAAATAACAGTAAAATACACACATGCAATGCTCACCAACATACAATGTATGACCCTAACATGATAAGTTTTAATCTGCAATTTGAGAGGGAGAAGGTTAAATCAGAAGTGTCAGTTTGCAGTTGAACAAAGGGGACTATGAAGGCATGAGAGAGGAGCTGACCAAGGTCGACTGGAAAAGGATCCCAGCAGGAATGACGGTGGAACAGCAATGGCAGGAATTTCTGGGCATAATCCAGAAGATGCAGGATCGTTTCATTCCAAAGAGGAAGAAAGATTCTAAGGGGAGTAAGAGGCAATCATGGTTGACAAGGGAAGTTAGGGATGGAATAAAACTAAAAGAAAAGGTATATAACACAGCAAAGAGTAGCGGGAAGCCAGAGGATTGAGAAACTTTCAAAGGACAACAGAAGGCATCAAAAAGGGCAATAAGGGGTGAAAAGACGAAGTACGGCGGTAAGCTGGCCAAGAATATAAAGAAGGATAGTAAAAGCTTCTTTAGGTATGTTAAGAGAAAAAGATTAGTAAAGGCAAATGTGGGCCCCTTGAAGGCAGAAACAGGTGAAATTATTATGGGAAACAAGGAAATGGCAGAAGAGTTTAACAGGTACTTTGGTTCTGTTTTCATTAAGGAAGACAAACAATCTCCCAGATGTACTGGAGGACAGATGATCTCGGGAGACAGAGGAACTGAAAGAAATTTGCATTAGGCGAGAAATAGTATTGGATTGACTGATGGGACTGAAGGTTGATAAATCCTCAGGGCTTGATGGTCTGCATCCCAGGGTACTCAAGGAGGTGGCCCTAGAAATATTAATGATTTAGATAATGGGATTAAAAGTAACACTAGCAAATTTGCAGATGACACTAAGCTGGGTGACAGTGTGAACTATGAAGAGGATGCTAGGAGGTTGCGGGGTGACTTGGACAGGTTGAGTGAGTGGGCAGATGCATGGCAGCTGCAGTATAATGTAGATAAATGTGAGGTTATCCACTTTGGCGGCAAGAACAAGGAGGCAGATTATTATCTCAATGGTGTCAGATTAGGAAAAAGGGAAGTGCAACGAGACCTGGGTGTCCTTGTACACCAGTCACTGAAAGTAAACATGCAGGTACAGCGGGCAGTGAAGAAAGCTAATGGTATGTGGACCTTCATAACGAGAGGATTTGAGTATAGGAGTAAAGAAGTCCTTCTGCAGTTGTACAGGGACCTGGTGAGACCACATCTGGAGTATTGTGTGCAGTTTTGGTCTCCTAATAGGATTGGGCTTGTATTCACTGGAATTTCGAAGGATGAGAGGGGATCTTATAGAAACATATGCAATTATAAATGGACTGGACAAGCTAGATGCAGGAAAAATGTTCCCAATGTTGGGGGAGTCCAGAACCAGGGGCCACAGTCCAAGAATAAAGGGGAGGCCATTTAAAATTGAGATGATAAAAAACGTTTTCACCCAGAGTTGTGAATTTATGGAATTCTCTGCCACAGAAGGCAGTGGAGGCCAATTCACTGGATGAATTTAAAAGAGAGTTAGATAGAGCTCTAGGGGCTAGCAGAATCAAGGGATATGGGGAGAAGGCAGGCAGGGGTTACTGATTGTGGATGATCAGTCATGGTCACAATGAATGGCGGTGCTGTCTCGAAGGGCCAAATGACCTCCTCCTGTACCTATTTTCTATGTTTCTATGTAATTAGCCATGAAGATCATTCTTTTGTCAAGATGATTTCATTTCCCAAATCCTTAAAAAGGACAAAAGTAAATGGTTGGCAAATGCTCCCAAGCTCAATAAGGGCAGCGAGCACATGGGAACATATCCTGCTGATCCCTTGCCAACTCAAACACCATCCAACTTAGAAAAAGAATCGCCATTCCTTCAATGCTGTTGAGCTTAAATCCTGAAACACCCTGCCCATCAATGCTGTCCAAATGCCTTCACCAGAATGCCTTCAGTACTTCAATGTGGCTCACTGACATTTTCTCAAAGGCATTTAAGGATGGGCTACAAATGCTGATTTTGTCAATTTTTTAACCGTCTTCCACTAAAACAAAGTGAGACACAACATGAGCAAATGTTTCAGTTGATGGAGGAGCTCAAAGCTCACGAATAAATGCAATTAAAAAAATAAAAGAGCTGTGTACAGGAAAAGGTTAAAATATGGATCGCAGTGTGCCTGAGGCAAATAGAGATCAATTTAATACCCCTTGATTAATTTAAGGAGATGCCAGGTACATAAGAAAAAAAGACTAAGCCAACAAAACTATACAAAGTGCACTTATGTGGGGCAGAAACACCGGTAGAGATCTCTTCAACAGCACTAATAGTTCATTAAAATTGAGGAAGTAGTAGTAGTTTTATAAGCATTCCAAAACATGTGATAACAATTTCAACTATGAAATGTTCAACAATTTAAGGACAATTATTGCAAGAGGAGACAAAAAGAGTTAATTGTGTCTTTTTCATACCCTTTGCATGCACCATTTACTGCAAAAGGTGTGGAGATACACAAGATCAAATTCACTGTACACTTCAATTCTTTGTTCCCCCTAAATTAAGGTTCGAACAGATATACTGATCTTAAATAGATAGGATTTCATTTTGTAACACACAGGTTTAGCAGTATGCTGTCATGAGGGGAGGATCGAAATGAATAATAAACATGAAACTAAAGCATACTGCTGCAAATGTAAACGATTACATGGCACAGCGAGAAACATATGCAATTTTACGTTTTCAAACTAATACCCTGAAAATAAATTGCCATGAGCTACAATACCATCTACCGGCAAAGGTTGAGTCAAAATGATGGTCATGGATTTCAAATAAAAATTCACTTGCTGAAAAACAATAATCAACCTAATTACACAATAAAACTCTCAACCTCTTGCATATTTACATATAGTAACACCTCACAGCTTTAATTTTACTTAAATACAAGTTTGTACCAATCACCAGTATCGTTGAATTTACACAACAGGGATTAAAATAAACAAGGCCCTTCTTGCCAGCAAACACTGCACAGCATGCAATGCTGGACTGTCCCTGCACAAAAAAAAATGGTCTCATATACACATTACTTTTGGCACCCCACCACACAAAAAAGGATGTCCATTTTGCAAGCCACTCAAACTAACTACTGCACTTCCACGGAAAAAAAAACTTCCATGTGAACCTACCTTTGAATACACAAGTGCAATCATTTCAGAACTGTTCCTAATTCAAACAGCAATAACAAAACAAAAGGTCACACAAAGTAATTGACCTGACCTTATATGGCTTTGTGAAGGCCAATGCGAATTAAACTGGATTTCTCTATCCATTTCCAATGTTTATTTTTCCTCAAGGCATATATTGTTATTTACATAATTCCGAAATAGCAACATTGTATTAACTTTATACTGCTTCAAGTCAGATTCCTGTTTTTTTTTTAAATCGCAACACTTTACACTTAACAAATTACAAACCGCCAAATTAGTAATCGATACCGACGGAAAACTATTTACCTTATTGCTTGCCCTATTCCTATACCTCCCACACTCCGTAAATCTTGATGGAAATTCCCCACTGCATGGCTGATCCCATTCCTTGTATAGAAAGCTTTATGATCGACATTGGCCTCGGGCAGGAGGCTCCAGCTCGGGCCCCGGCCACTCCTCACTCACTCCGGGTTCGGCTTCACTGTTTCCTGTCTTGAAGTAATTAAAAACATTCAACAAAACTAAAGAGTAACGGTAATTGTAAAAGAAAAAGCCGTCTTCACTATAACCTACAGAGGGGGAGGGGGGGGAAGAATACGAGAAAATGAAAAGTGAAGAGCAAAAACATCCAGAGGAGCGACGGAAACGTCATCACTTCCGTTCCGGTTAGAAACAGTGGCTCCCAAACGCCCGTTCCAGTTTAGGGGAAATGTTGAACAAAATTACAGCGATCATTATTTTAAACGGTTATTAAAAAAATATATAGAGTGCGTCTGAAAGGCATCTTAAATATCCAAATGAGTAGCGAAATCTGCAGATACAAACTGCAACGGATCAGTGCAATAAAATACCCAGTTCCGACAGAAAACCCCATCCCATCCGTTTCGAAGTAAAACTGTGAACGTTTCAGTTCCCAAGACGGATCCCAAAAAATATTTAAACATATCCGACGAATAGCTATTCTTCGGGATGTTAAAAAGATATTTAAATAGTAAGTGGCACATAAGTCCTAAAAGGCATGTACCAAAAAGTGAAACTAAACAGTGGAACACATGTCAATGAACTAAAATCCAAGCAACACAAAGCACCTCGAACAAAAGGACGTATTGGAAACGATGGCTCAAATCTGAAACTCAACCGCAAATCGTATTTGCAAACAAAAAGTGTTCAGTTCGAAAATCGAATGAAACAGTACAGTTAAGCAGCAATAATACTCATCTCAAATTATATTTACGGCAATGTTAACAAACTCATTTAATATCAAACTCTCACTGCACTCTTAATTAAAGATAGTTTCCCTATCTCTTACCAGCCACAGAAATCGGAGTGTCTAAAAGATGATACATTAGGAAGCAGTGACCACATCTGTTTTTCCCACTTATGTTAAAACTAAATGTCTGCTTGGGGTCATCTTACCAGCATAAATAACTTGTGCATGATCCCTCAAATTCTAGCATAGATCATTCAAAGTATACACCATGTTGCAACCTCTGCGTCCCAATTGCAATGAGCCATTGCCCATTTACCCAATTGTTCTTCTATACCTCTGGATTAGCCCATCTAATTGTGTTGCTTTCACTATTCCACTTTCCATACACAAAAGTTTATCCAAACCTCCAGACCGCATTCTACGATCGGACCATGTACCATTCATCCGTCATCACAGTGCTTGCTAACACATATTGACGTCCAGACCAGCAACATAATTATAAAATTCTCATCCTTATCTTCAAATTCTTCAACTGTCTCATGGCTTTCCATTTCTATAAACCCCTCAACTCAATAACGTCAAAAGAAACTGACCTATGCACATTCTACTTCCACTAACTCGGACCTCTTGCATTTCACACACCGTCTTTGCCCCACCAGTGTTGACCTAGTCTTCAGCTATCCAGACAAGTTTGCATTCTCCTTAGATCTTCTTTGCCACTTCATCTCACTCATCCTTAGAAAACCCTCCTTAAAATATGCTTCTCTGCCAAGCTATTGGTTATCTGTCCAAATATTTCACTCTGGTTCAGTTTTGACTTGAGAGTATGCTGTGAAGCAATTTAGCAATTTTCTAACTTAAGGCATTAAAAAAAAAATTGCAAACAGACGACATTTTCTCATACCAATTTTATCCTGATTTATTCCCACTTTTCTAGAAATCTAAAGCAAAGTTAACCTACAACGATTTTTTTAATTTCAGGATTGAGGAAAAATCCCAATTACTGCCGCTTTGCTAGTTAGATGGGACCACGTGGAGCAAGAGGGCATAAAGAGAACTAAAGATGAGAAAATTATCTAAACTTCTGTTTAATTTTACATTTTGTCAACCTTGGATTGTAGAATCTCAAATGTAAATGGGGTTTTCCAAATGCTGTTCTTCAAGCCAAGATGCAATGTTATTTTCCTTTTCCTCATCATTGTGGATATGGGGTGGAAGATTGCAACCTTCACGTGGTCCGCCATGTTTCGACTAATGCAATCAACTCGACGTGCACAAACGGAAGATCAAATAGAACAAGTTGTCCAACAACTTTAGGCTGTGCACGCCACACGAAAGATGAAGAAGATTGTGGATATGTAGGGAAATTCCTCCAAAAGATCTTCACTTGGTCAGATTTTCCAAAGCTTAGTCTGCTCTGAACATAAAAATATGCCAGTTCAAACACCACCTGCAATAATTATTTTATTTGAATTAAGGTTTGTAGAAGATTTACACTAAATCTTGGGGGTGCATTTAGTGCGCCCTCCAATACTAGTTCGATTTCAAAACAGCCACCCACACAAACCATAGCTAAATTTCAAGTTTTCAATGGAATACAAATTGTATAAACAAAATATCAAGATAACAGCCGTGAAAAAGTTTGTGTAAACAGCCAACTAAATATGGTAAGCGGTAAGAAATGGAGATGGCTAATAACAAGTTATCAACTAAAAGCTGAAAACGTACAGAGATTTTTGGAAAACCAACATAATTATGGTGGAATTTCAACATTGTAGCAAAGTGGCCAGAACACAAATTGGAAAGGAGCATAATATGGTACACATCTTGAAGCCATGTTTTTGGCATTTGCTTTAAGTCACCTGGCATCGTTATAAATGCCCAAATTCACATTTGTCATGGGGTTTGAGTGTGTGAAACAGTAACTCTGATTCCAAATTAAAATATTTTTTGAAATATTTCTTTCGCCAATTTCCCCTCATTAGTTTCTAATTTCAGAAAAAAAAAAATTAGTAAGCAACAAATATAAATGACAAGGTAAACAAAAATGCTGGAGAAACTCAGCAGGTGAGGCAGCATCTATGGAGCAAAGGAATAGGTGACGTTTCGGGTCGAGACCCTTCTTCAGACATGACAATATCATTTTGCACAGCAAAGTGCCTTATAAAAAATTCAAAGATATTTCACTCTAATTTTTTTTTACCATGATTTGAATTTGACGTATAAAATATGAGCACATACAATGTTCACAATTTTCCAATATTTAACCCTCAACTAACATAGTTATACTGATCATTTAATCACACTGTTATTTAGATGCTGCCTGACCTGCTGAGTGTTCCCAGCATTCTGTTTTTATTTCAAATTTCAATCACCTGCAATTTTGGGATTTTTAGTTAGCGATCAAGCAGGCTGCTTTGGCCAAGATTTTGTACTCATTGAAACAAGTGAAGAGTATTCCATCACATTCGTGACTTGCAGATAGTAAAAAGACACGGGGCAAAGGTGATGAATCACTTGCTGCAGGATACCCAGCCTTTATATGCTTTTGTAACTGTGACATTTATGTAACCAATCTTTTCAGTTTCTGCAATCTGATGATTCTCAGGATATTGATGATGGGGGACTGGCAATGGTAATGCCACTTAACATCCAGGGTAAATACAGCCAAGACTGACCTAATGAGCCAAGTGGGCTTCCTCCGTACTGTGATTATTGCAATACCATAATAGCTGCCACTATTAAAAGATATGCATTATGTAAATATCTTAGTATTTCACACAAATTAATTATTATGAAATGCAATGATGCATGTAAGAAAATGTATTAATGAGATGGACCAGTTAATCTCTTTTTGGTAAAAATATTGCTCTGAATCTTGAATTATTAATATCTACTCATTAAAACAGACAACACATGAAACTTACTTAATACTGTATCACTGGAAGATTATAGGGGTTGCAGGGTTCTGGTTTTGGTGATGCCTGCTCAAGATGGAACTTGGGTAGATTCATAAAAAGACCAATAGCCAAAGCAATCTACAGTGCCCTCCATAATGTTTGGGACAAAGACCCATCATATATTTATTTGCCTCTGTTCTCCACAATTCGAGATTTGTAACAGAAAAAAAACACATGTGCACATTGTCAGATTTTATTAAAGGCCATTTTTATACATTTTGCTTTCACCATGTAGAAATTGCAGCTGTATTTATACATAGTCTCTCCCCTCCCCCTCATTTCAGGGCACCTTAATGTTTGGGACACATGGCTTCACAGGTGTTTGTAATTGCTCAGGTGTGTTTAATTGCCTCCTTAATGCAGGTACAAGAGAGCTCTCAGCACCTAGTCTTTCCATCACCTTTCGAAACGTTTATTGCTGTTTATCAACATGAGGACCAAAGTTGTACCAATGAAAGTTAAAGAAGCCATTTATGAGACTGAGAAACAAGAATAAAACTGTTAGAGACATCAGCCAAACCTTAGGCTTACCAAAATCAACCGTTTGGAACATCATTAAGATGAACGAGAGCACTGGTGAGCTTACTATTCGCATAGGGACTGGCAGGCCAAGGAAGACCTCCACAGCTGATGACAGAAGAATTCTCTCTATAATAAATAAAAATCCCCAAACACCTGTCCGACAGATCAGAAACACTCTTCGGGAGTCAGGTGTTGATTTGTCAATGACCACTGTCTGCAGAAGACTTCATGAACAGAAATACAGAAGCTACACTGCAAGATGCAAACCACTGGTTAGCCGCAAAAATAGGATGGCCTGGTTACAGTTTGCCAAGAAGTTCTTAAAAGAGCAACCACAGTTCTGGAAAAAGGTCTTGTGGACAGATGAGACGAAGATTAACTTATATCAGAGTGATGGCAAGAGCAAAGTATGGAGGAGAGAAGGAACTGCCCAAGATCCAAAGCATACCACCTCATCTGTGAAACACAGTGGTGCAGGGGGTTATGGCCTGGGCATGTATGGCTGCTGAAGATACTGGCTCACTTATCTTCATTGATGATACAACTGCTGATGGTAGTAGCATAATGAATTCTGAATTGTACAGACACATCCTACCTGCTCAAGTTCAAACCAATGCCTCAAAACTCATTTGCCAGCAAGACAATGATCCCAAACATACTGCTAAAGCAACAAAGGAGTTTTTCCAAGCTAAAAGATGGTCAATTCTTGAGTGGCCAAGTCAATCACCCGATCTGAACCCAATTGAGCATGCCTTTTATATGCTGAAGAGAAAACTGAAGGGGACTAGCCCCCAAAACAAACATAAGCTAAAGATGGCTGCAATACCGGCCTGGCAGAGGATCACCAGAGAAGACACCCAGCAACTGGTGATGTCCATGAATCGCAGACTTCAAGCACTCATTGCATGCAAAGGATATGCAACAAAATACTAAACATGACTACTTCCATTTACATTACATTGCTGTGTCCCAAACATTCTGGTGACCTGAAATGGGGGGGGACTATGTTTAAACACTGCTGTAATTTCTACATGGTGAAACCAAAATGTATAAAAATGGCCTTTATTAAAATCTGACAATGTGCACTTTAACCACATGCGTTTTTTTACTATTACCAATCTCAAATTGTGGATTACAGAGGCAAATAAGTAAATGATGGGTCTTTGACCTAAACATTATGGAGAGCACTGTACATAGGTGCAGAAAACATACAAATGTAGCATTTTCTTTCAGGTCGGTTGTGGGGTTAAGAAGTCCATGTACAGAAATTACTAAAACCTGTACATGGGCTAATGGTAGGCTAACATCTATCTCCAAGGTATCACATTCAGTCTATGCCAACTCTCAATCCCAATCCCATATTTCCCTTTAACCTGATATTTCATGCATGTCAATTAATACCTCCCCGATTCTCCCAATAGGTAATGGACACAACAACCAGCATGCCTTTGGGATGCGGGAGGAAACCAGAGAATCCTTGCAGTCACAGGGAGAACGTGCAAACTCTACGAAGATAGCACCATTTTGCTGAAATTGTGAGGCAAGTGTAGTACCTTGCCTGTGCCACCCATGAATGTTACCTAATCATTTTGTAACAAGTTTACTGCATAGACAAGATGAGAAACAAAGCCATCTTGCAAACTTGTTTCATGTATTTTGTGTTTTTTGATTGTTAGCAGACCAATTTCCCTCCCGGGATAAATAAAGTTCTATCATATCGTATAGTTGATGGACTCGCAGATCTGCACTGCTCGGATCCATTCCTACTCATTTACCTTTCAGTTCCAGCTTAGTTGTCGTGAAATTATGCCTTCCTCTACACAACTGATCAGATCCATGGCAATAGTCTCATCCATTGAATTGGAAGTAACTTCTAAATGCGGACAGATGAAATCAAATACATATTAGCCATTTTCTAATCGAATGCCACAAGAGGTCAGAGGAGCTAAATGGCCTATGCCAGTTCAAAATAGTTATTTCTTGTTCATTTGATTTCCAATTTTTTTTTAAAGTCTGCTGTTTTGTTAACGCTTCTCAAATTGCTGCACGTTTCAAATCTTTGAGCAAACAATTTTGGTATATGAGAACGAGACTATCAATAACATTATTCAGAAACTCAGGTGGGCAAAAATCTCTTTCTTCCACTGTAATGAAAGCACAGTGGAATATTGAAATTGGAAACCTCAGTCTTTTGGAAAAGCCTACAATTAGTTCAATATTAGCATCATAGAAATTGTTAATAGGACACAGGGTGTCATCACAGAACTATTCAATCCAGTCCCACTTTTCATCTTTTAGACTATAGCCTTGAAAGTAACAGCACAAAGTGGCCCTGCAAGTAATTTGTGAATGGAATGAAGGCTTATGTTTCCAGCATCCTTTCAGGTAGTGAATTCCAGGTCGCCAGCACCCGTAGTAAAAACTCTCAACTCTCTTCGATTCCTTCTTTAATCTGCATTTTCCCTTAAATCACTAATTTCTCCATGAAGGAAAAATGGATCCTTTCTAGTCAATCCAATCAGGTTTCTGTATTTGATATACCTCAATTCAATCTCCATTCCAAAAAGAAACCTCAAGCCAACAACTACTTCAAAAGCAACATTTTCCACTCCAGCAATGTCTCTGTAAATCAAGTGTCTTATTACAAGCATGATGGTAAGTGTCCAGTTTCTCTTAACCACCTTACTCATTTGTCCTGCTACCTTCAGGAATATGTGGATGTGCCATCCAATTCCATTACTCTTCTCAGTATTAGGTATTCCCTTGCCTTGATTTTTCTTTCACACTTCTCTGAATGCTTTCCATTTGTTACTACTTTGCATATTTGAGATCTATTAGCATCTTCCTGCAGCTTACATTTTATTTTCTTACTATTTCACAGTGAACTTTTGTATCATCAGCAAACTTAATAGCTGCTCCTACATATATTTCCAAAATCAATAAGAAAGTCAAGGGACAACACTGAGCCCTACGAAAATCTGATGCAAACAATGTTCCAAATCACCAAAACATCAGTCAACAATTACCCTATTAAACGCTAGTGAGGTTTCTAAATCCAAATTCTAGAATGAAATTTCAAAGTGGAAGCCACTTTCAGAGCACCACAATATTGTACTACAAAATCCTGACATTAAACTATCCAACACAAATGCATAATCAACTCCCAATATGCCCAATCCAAATACAACCAGACACTTGCTCACCAAAGCTTATATGCATGTAACAATCTGTGACAAAGTATATCTTTTTACCAAATTTGTTTCTTCAACTTTCACGTATGATTTCAGGCCCCAATTTCAGATACATTGGTCAAGGCAATTTTATCCAGTACCAACATAAGAAACGTGCTGATCCATCTCAGGATAGAAGATTGAAAAAGTTGCTGTCCCAAATGTCCAAGTCTAATCTGTTAAAATATAGCTGTATTACATATGGGAAGCCTTGGAACCACAATAATGGTTTAGGCAGGCCACAAACAAGGCAGAACTACATTTCCCCATTGATTATTATGTACAACAAGCAGCGGGTATCAAATAAGTTTAGTGCTTCAATTCAAAATTTCATAACAATGCTAATGATAACTTTCTTAAGAGTCTCTTGGCTCAATTATTTATACACAAGACATCAGTATAAAAGAAAGGACAAGTGATTGAGCTGCTTGTCCACAAGGGCCAGATTGCTGGGGTTCAGTAGCCATTTCTATCTTTATGGTACTGCTTGAATATTCTTCCACTAGTTTGGGAAATTAATCCTCATGTTTACACCCACCTCCCCTTAGCTTTTTTTCCCTTTTAATCAGCTATTAATCTAGATAACCCTCCATGTGAAAATGTCCTAACTTTAGCATTGAAATCTTATGAACAATGGCCAATCAATAATGGTAGTGTGGATCAAAACCTTGATCAATGAGTTGGATTTTATGGATGCTCTTAAAGGAGAGGAACATTGTTAAGTGAAGGAATTTGATTTTGGAGCCAAGATGGCTGATGATGGGGTAAAGAGAGAAGGGAGAATGGCCTGTTGAGACATCAAGTTGTAATAAAATCTGATTCTTGGGAGTAATTGGGATGGAAAAATGGCCTCACCCATATTTTCCATCTCTTTCCCAATTCATTTTTTTTGTGCTCCCCTATCCATGAATACATTCATCCAACCTCTCCTGCCAGCATTTCCAACCAGTCACTATGAATAGAACTGATTTGTGTAGTGGAACTTAACTAATCTAATTTATTTGATGTTACTAAGGGGTACAATATAGTCAGTGTCAATCACAGATTCCTGGACAATCCTCGGCATTTCCTGGGAGTAGGAAGGGAATTGGCTACCAGTAAAAAAAACCTGCAGACATCATGCTAAGTTTCTAATACAGTATCCTCTCCATTACAAAGACCTTTTATTTTTTATTTGTAATAATTCCAATCTCTTATCTCCTTCAGTTCTTTTGTCTAAACCTTCATCCATCCTTTGTCATCTCTAAGCTTAACTATTCCCACGCTTTCCTGGCCAGCCTCTCATCCTCCACAAAAGCTGCTATATCCTAATTCCACAAAGTATAATCCACACCCAAAACAAAAACACCTACCCTGATATTCAAGCCTCTTCATAGCCTCATGCCTCCAAACTTGTCTTGCCCTTCAACTCTCCAAAATCTCTAGCTGGTTGGGCTCCCATCTCTCTTTACCCCATCATCAGCCATCTTGGCTCCAAAATCAAATTCCTTCTCTTAAAAATGTTCCTCTCCTTTAAGAACATCCATAAAATCCAACTCATTGATCAAGGTTTTGATCCACATTACCATTATTGATTTGTTTTGAATCTCAAAGTTGAATTTGATTCAATTGTGCTTCTGCAAAGTGTGTTTTTTATATATTAAACACCCATCATTTATTTATTTGCCTCTGTACTCCACAATTTGAGATTTGTAATAGAAAAAATCATTATATCCCAAACATTATGGGGCCCTGAAATGGGGGGGGGGGGGGGGGGTACTATAACACTGCTGTAATTTCTACATGGTGAAACCAAAATGTATAAAAATGGCCTTTAATAAAATCTGACAATGTGCACTTTAACCACATGTGATTTTTTTCTATTACAAATGTCAAATTGTGGAGTACAGCGGCAAATAAATAAATGATGGGTCTTTGTCCCAAACATTATGGAGTGCACTGTATGTATGTATATATGCATTATTTTTCCAAATAAACATCAACTACAGCTGATTATCACAACCCTGTAATTCTCACAATAATTTTAACACCTCAAATACTAGCCCAACTTAAGTTCACAATTTAGGCACACACCAATCCAGGAATTGAACTTTTGACCTTGTTAGTACAGATTAGAAACACATTAGACACTGCCTTTACTATCAAGTGAAATCTAACAATAGACACTACAATCTTCATAAAGGCTTCCTACCACCAATAGAACTTCAAAACCTGAAAAATATTTCTCATCCCTTTGATGCTTTATTTCATTTCTCCATTATGTGGACCAACTTTTTTTATTCTTACACTACAAGAGAGAGAAAGAGACAAGAGACATTTATTTGTCACATGCACCAATTGGTACAGTGAAATGTGTGGTCACCATACAGCCATACGAATCAAAAAGAGCACAGAACACGATAGTCTTTAACATAGACATCCCCACACAGCGGAATCAAAGTTTCCCACTGTGATGTAAGGCACCAAAGTTCAGTCATCCTCCTCGGTTGTTCACCCGTGGTCGGGGGGCTCCTGAACCCCTTGCTGTCGCCACTACGGGCGGCCCGATGTTCAGGCCCTCTCGCCGGGATGATGGAACTCCGACGTCGGAACGGGAGAACATTCTCAGCGGCTTGGACTACCGAATCGGCCACTTCCTACCGGAGTCCGCGGCTCCCGAAGTCCACAGGCCGAGCTGGGCGGAGATTCACGCTGGCGGCCCTCGGCAAGGGGATCCCAGGACTCCGCGATGTTGAAGTCAGCGCCGCCCGCGCTGGGAGCTCTACAAACCACAGCTCCGCAATGTTGAAGCAGCAGGCCCAACACTCCGGAGCTTCTAATGGCGATCCAGGTAAGGCATCGTCCGCTCCGCGGTGAATCCAGTGCTGCACCGCTGCTGAAGCTTTGGTCCGGACCCCGGCAAGAAAGGCCGCGACAATCCAGTTGGTAGGCCGCGAGGGGGGGGGCGGGCGGGCAAAGATGCGACTCGGAGAATAGTCACATCCTCACCAGGAAGTGACTGAAAAACGGTTTCCCCTTTACCCTACCCCCCTTCCCCACATAGAAATACTAAAAAAATCCTCCAACAGGTACTTTTAAACAAACTAAAAATAAAAAAGATAGAAAAACAGACAGACTGTAGGCAGAGGCTGCCATCAATGCGGCACCCCTAGTGGATACAAGGGCATAACATTCAAGGGCATGTTATTTACAGATTGTATCATCTGTAATTAAAAATAAATAAGTACCTGGATAAATTTGAACTAATCAGAGCCAACAGTTAACCCTAATTAACAGTTATTTTTTAATGGAAATTATAACATGGATAAGGAATTTGTTCTCCGTGATGTATCTGTGGAAGGAAATAGACAGACAACATTTTGGGTCAGGACCCTTTTTCAGACTGCCCTTAATAATGTTCAGGCAAGGGCCAAGTATCAAAAATATAAGGCCAAGAATTGGAAACAACCTCTGGACCCTAATAGGGAATTAGGTAGGAGGCAAAAAACAGGGATAATATGTAGCTACTCCAACAAATAGGATGTACAATGGCAGTACACAATATTCTATCCAAACACCTAATTCAATTGGATCTGTACTGCAGCTTCAGATTTTCAGCATTTTATCAATAAATTACAAAGAAAGAGAAATACATTATCCCACAATTTGGTGACATGGTAATTGGTGTAGCTGAGAGTAGAAATATGAATTAGAGACCCCCAAGGGGAATTATGTGAGTATTTTGTAATTGATAAAAGATAAAAACGATGACGTAGCAGAGATTACAGGGCCCATGTAGAGAAATCACTAAAATAGATAATTAATGCAGCCTTTGTTGGCCTTTCTTACAAGAAGGCTAAATTGCAAAAGGGTGGAAGGTATGTTATGTTTTGCTGAAGCTCTATTGGAATTGGAATTATATAAGATTGCAGAACTGTATTGCATATTGCATACAGTCTGGGCATCACATCTTCGGAAGGATACATTTGTCGTGAGGGCTCACAGTGTGGATTCACCCAAAAACCACACGAGGACAAGTTTGAAAGACAAGATTAAGGGATGATATAATTAAGATAATGACATACATTGATAAGATAGATACAGGAAGACGATGTCCTCCGGGAGATGTTCAGAGCACAGCAGCATAACTTTTGTTAAAAGCAAAGATATTCAGGAATAATGGCAATACGCACATCTTCCACACAAACGGCTATGGAAACCTGGAAAATCCACCCCCCTCCCCCACCCTTAAAAAGGATTGACACTAGATGACCGTTGGAAAAAAAAAATCAAAACTGATATATAGATTTATGTTAGCTAAGGATATTAAGAACTGAGGAACAAAAGCAAGTAAATGAAGTTGAGGCGCAAATAGCTATGATCTAAATTAATGGTTTTAAGGGTTTAATGTTTACATCCTCTTCATACCTTTCCAAGTGCATCAGTCAGGAGCCATAGATCAATCAAAAAATAAAATTGACGACTTGGAACAGGACAGGATGGAGCCAGAAAAAAATCTGACAAATTGAGAATATACCACTACCTCTCCAGGTAATGTTCCATGTTCAACAAGTTCAGTAAGTCAAGTTGCAGAATATTTTTGGAGCAATAAGGAAATTATGGGATATCTGAATCAGGCAAGAACCATGATGTTATTGAAGAGTACAGCAGGCACAAGGAGCTGTATATTATTTTAATCCCATAACAAGCATTTCATGTAACATAACAGGTATTTAATTAATTAAATATTAAAACATGTTTTGAGGAAAAATTGTCTGGGTTGAGGTTTTTTTTCGCATGGAGGAGACTAAAAGAAGATTGTATTGATGTGTATAACATTCAGAGACCTAAATGGATTAATTAGAAAGAACCTATTTTCCTTACTGCAGAAAATCGGATACTAAAAGCAGAGAATACTAGATGCACAAAGCAGGCCAGGCAGCATCTGTGCAATGAGAAACAGATAGCCTTCTAGGTTCAAGACCCTTCATCAGAACTCATGTTTTAAATTGTTGATTAGAAATACAGGAATATTTGCTTTAAATCCTTGCTTTAAAATAATCACCAAGGAAACATTCATGCAGGTTTGTAGGGTACAAGTGATTTTGTTGTTACAGTTGTTAAAAATGGAGTCAACCTCCTCATTTGTGATCATCCCTCTGAATGGTCCAGGTTTTGTGGCCACATACAGTCTGCTGCATTATATTGACCGTGACTTTAATTGGATATTTAATAGTGCAAACAAGTTTAACATTGTTGACAGATGAAGCAACTGCACTAGCTTCTATAAACTAGGTTAAAAAAATAATAATAATGCTTCACTTAAAGCTAGCACCACACTTACATACTAACAGCACAAAGAGTGTACTCCTTGGAAAAAAGCATTTCTGCAAATGCACTTCCATCCTTTGTTCTGACCCACAAAAGACCAAGACCCCAAGATCATTCTGTGTCTGCTGTTACACAAACTCTGTCAACATACCAGGTACCAACATAACAAGACAAAATTCAACCTCGATCCATACTTCTGAATAACCTCTTAGTGCCTCTGGTGGAAAGCTGAGAATCTGACTTGGCACTAATATCTCCTGCTGCCCAATAGCTGACCAACACACAAACAATTAATTATTTGGAACTACATTCAAACTGGTTTCAGGAGAGAAACAGAAAGCTCATTCATTTTAGCATGCCATTGATCAATAATTGTTATTACTTTGCAATAAACCCAAATAACACATTATTCTCTGCACAAAACAACCATATGGGTATTTAAAAATAAAACTGCATAACCAACAGGAGTTATTTTGTTAACTTGAATATCCTATAACCAGACCTACCAACGTATAGAGGCTCCAAAAGGTAGGAAGCCCTCCAAAATTGGATGGTAGGAAAATCAGGATGGAATTGACGGGTATGAGTGGGGGAGAAAGCTGCAGAGAAATAAATGGGGAAAATGGGATCTATGGTTTTGCTCAGAAACAGCATATATGATGGACCAAAGGGCCTTTTTCTGCATCTTGAAAATTGAAAAAAAGTCACATTTAGCAACAAAAGAGTTCAAATGTATATCAGCGGGTGAGCATGCAAGTCAAAAGTTTCAAATTTAAAATCCGCCTCCAAATAAACTCCATTAGACAGATATTTGGGTCAACACTCACATCACAGAGATGCATGCATTGTTCTTGGTGTAGATAGCCACGTTGCAAATGCTGCAAGAAATCCATCTGTGTGGGCATGGATTCAAGACAAAATCTTGTCTTGTAATATAATTGCCTGTCAATACTAATTATTAAGGCGGTTGATGAATAATAATCCATTTGATTGAGATGGTAAAGGGTAACCAACACCCATGGTACCATATTTTGGCATGAAAGCAAGAAAGGAGGGTTTTTATACGAAAAGCTAAATCAGACTTGCCATATGCAAAACGTTACACAAACGGCCAGATCCTAGGACAGGATCTTTTGGCTCATTAGATTATGAAACGCTTTTAACACTGGCACTTGTAGGCTGTAGATGACTTATATCCCTACATTGACTACTGCATACATCGTCAAATACACTGTCAAAAGATTTACCACAACAAAATGTAATACTAAACTATAATTAAAAACAAATGATCCACAAATGTAAAACTCAAACATTGTTTGTGGACAAAGAATAATTTCTCCTCGGTACACAAAAATGCTGGAGAAACTCAGCGGGTGCAGCAGCATCTATGGAGCGAAGGAAATAGGCAACGTTTCGGCCCGAAACGTTGCCTATTTCCTTCGCTCCATAGATGCTGCTGCACCCGCTGAGTTTCTCCAGCATTTTTGTGTACCTGGGATTTTCCAGCATCTGCAGTTCCTTCTTAAATAATTTCTCCTCGCTAGATTGAACAACAGCGTTAATTAGGCATCAACCATTGAGTACATTTCTTAAGAGGTCACTAAATTGTATGCATCTACATTTTCCATTCTCTGACCATTAGGCATCAGGCACTTCAGATTCAACTGCACCGTCACTGGCAGCACAATAAAAGTAGAACAAATCTTACCAAGAATGTCAATCTGAATTTACAGGGCACCACCACATGATAGGTACTGTTTATTACAGGAAAGCATGGGGAAAGGGTGAGGGGTGCTGGGAAAGAAAAGTTCAGAATAAATTAATTAGCAGTTATTTGATGAATGAATTCATACATAACCCATTTAATTAACAGTAAACTTAAAATATTTTAAACATGTTTATATTCTTGAAGATCATTTCACTAGAAATAATTAGAAAATAGTTTTTTTTAATATAAATGATGCGACAGACTACATATAAAGACAAAGCATGCTATTTTTATTCGACAATAAGAACGTTTTAAAAACTGTGCTGTCGGGTTATTGACATTTTGTTCTCAAGTCTCATGGGCCCAACAAATACATTTCTACATTTAAAATGGTCCCTACCGTTAATTTCATTAAAGTGGTCAGGCACTTTTCTATAATACATCTTAAAATAAAGAAACAAACTAACTGATGGATCTTACTTTCAAGGTTGTTAATTACATTGATTTTCTCCATAATCTCCCAATTTAAGTAGGTCAGGCAATGGGATTGTATGGGTTTTAATGCAATGGAGCCCGTTAGTTTTATAAACTCAGCCCCTTTATTCAAAAGCAGTTCCTGATTTTCGTCAGATAGAAATGTATTCGGCCTCTGAATTATTTGCTTGGGTGTTCAGAGCATGCGAAACGAGATGACTGAAATTAACATTTTAAAACGATGCATTTCATGTTTAATCCGAATGGATTAAATGACTACATTCAAGTGAATCTTTTGTTCGTCTCCAATTGTGAACCACGTCGCGCTTCTCTCCAACTCCTGGGCCAAGACGACACACCCCCAACCCCACTTCCGACTTGGAAACAAAATATAACTAGAAACTTTCAAGACTTTTAGAAATCACAACGTTGCAATCCATCTACCAGCTATTTAGCTTTTTACCCCGACGGAACGTAACGTCGCTCCAAATTTGGGATCAAATATATCTGGAAATCAGGGAATCGTTTAAATTGCATACGATGTAAACATCTTCAGAAGTCACCTTTAGCATCTGATTGCGATGCTATAAATTACGGTAACTTTATTGTTAAAAGGCACATACAAAAACGAATTTTAAAACTCGGTTTGGCTGTTTCGGCATGTTATTAAAATATCCGATTATTTTTTTAAGAAAGCAATTAACAAACAGTTCCCTTGTTTTTATTTATGCCAGAACTTCAAAGTCCAGCTCATAACTATAGTTTAACATCTGCCCCTGAAAATCGTTTTAAAAATAGCGTCTCAAACCACAGCATACCGCCCTAGAGATTTTTTTCCCCCCACAAAATGATTTGAAGAAGGAATCCAAAACGTTCAGCCACCTTTCACGGTGCGTTTTGTTTTTAATTCTCATTATTTAGGAAAACAAAGCCCTTGCCCACGGAGGCCACCCGTAAACTTGGGATGGGTTCATCGAGTGAAATGTCCCCCGGACAAGCTGAATGCGATGGTCTGAGAGGCGTTTTTCCACAGATTAAGGATGAAGAACGTGCATTCAAACCGGATAAACTTCCCTCCCTCGCCCCCACTTCCATTAGAAACTCTCAAACCGGCACGCGCGCGCACATATATATATATAATATATATAATATACACACACACATTCGCTCGCACGCATTTACCTCAAAATTCATCCCATTTTACCACAAACAAACTATGCCCGGAAAAGAAAAAGCGTCCAAAGAGGTTTTCAAACATGTCTGCTCCGTTTGCTGACTCCCGGGATGTGTTTATAAATTTTAAATTAACGGGTTCTCCGAAAACGCCTCACAACAGCAGCAGCAGCAGCACCACCCCCTCCCCGCGCGCCCCAGGGCTTGCAGAGCCCAGAAAGGAGACAAAATGATTTATTTTGCACGTCTAAAACATCTCGAACCCCGCTTTTTCTTCTTTCCCCGTGCACTTTTATCTCACCCTCGACAATACATTTCCATTCGCTCACAGCACTTCCTTCTAGGCACCATCTAAACATTTTTTTGGAAAAAACAAGCTTCCAATTAACTGCTTATACACTCACTTTCACTCCATCCTCGCTCACTCCGCTTGCAAGATTCAGTGACTTTGTTGTGAAATCTCTCGCTTTGTTTCCGAGGCAGAGGGTTACATTTCTGATGTAATTTTAATTTTTAATCTATAAAATCCCTGTCGGGAAGCAGAAATACTTGAAGCGAACGGCCATCTTGGAAGCCCTGAGAAAGGAAAATAATCCCGCTGACTCGATTTCACTTCCCTTTCTGGATGAGACTAGATTTAATTAGATAAGAGTCAATGTGAATGCGTTTCGGTATTTTTTGTATTTTTCTTAGAGATTTGTCTGAATTTTTAAAAAAAATACAATACTGCGGAGAGATATTATTTTAGGGCGGAGAGCAGCCTAATCTCTTTGCAGCAGCGTTCTGACGTATAATCCTCCGCAGAGTTTAAAATCTCACATTTAAAGCGGAACATCAGAGCATCCGTTTGGTGAAGTGTTTATGTGAAACGTGTTAACTACAATCATTTAAAGAAGTGTTTGTTGAAGGAGATTCAGCGTGAAAAGTTGCCGATTTGCATTATTTTTTATAAACGCGGCGAAAGACCTTTGAAATGGGCAACTGATGCAATGTTTTGTGCACGCTGGTCGATTGAATGTTTTCTTATCAGACTCTTTGCTTGTTATTACATTGGATATCGGACCCACCACCATGGTGGAAAGTGGGAGGAATTTCACGTGAATGCAAAATGACAACCTACTTCGTCATGTAAAGTGTTTATTTCCCCTTTTCATTCCCTTAAATCAGTTGTTGTGCCTAGTAGATAGAGTTCAACTCGCAGTCCAACAGCGAATTGCCCAGGTAGTTAAATTTGTTGTCAGTTGTAATTTTGCAGCGGACAAAGAAGCCATTTGGCACAATTTGCCTGCCCTGGCTTGCTCAGAGGCACAGTCTCTCTTCCCCCTTCAACTCGGATTTTTTTTTTTTTACAAAGGGAAGTTGACGACTTTCGTCAATTCTGCTTCCACCGCTGTTAAGTCTTCTATGTACCAACAGCCTGCACCATAACATTTATTTCGCTTTGTGGGCTGAAGTTTGTTTCCTCATTACTAATGCATCAGAAAACTTATTTACATTACCAAAACTCTTCGACGTTTCGAGCATAGCTGGAAATGCTTCTCTTTGCCTCTTGTATGTTTGTTTTTTCTCCCTAAAGGCCACTTTTCGCATCTTTTCACACCCGGCGTCCATTTATTGCAGTCCCGTTTCTCTATCCTACCCACTTCTGGGAATCGACAATTTAAGTCCTCCCTCCTGTTGGCATTGTTAGGATCACCTTACTGACTTAGGATATTCACTTGCCATGAATGTTCAGAACTGATTACATAGAATCCTAGCACTAATTCACAAGTCAAGAGCGTTTTATTTTCATATGGCCCGAAACGGAACAATGACATTTTTACAAGTATAGCACCATAGCAGAAATGTAAACATCAAAATAAACAAAAGAGTTCAGTATATATCGAAAATAAACAAAGATAATAGTGTAAGGACAGAAACCCCCACCCCCCAGTCTATGTAGTTCAGGGCTTATTTCGAGGCTGTAGTGAGGAAACTGCTTCCGAACCTAAACGTTACCGTTTTCAGGTTCTTACACCTTCTTCCAGGTGGCAGGAGTGAAACGAGAGTGTGGCGTGGGTGTCTGATGACGCTGGCTGCCATTCCGAGGAAGCGACTCCTGTAGTTTCCTTCGATGGTGTGGGGCAGTCATTACCTGTGTTGGAGTGGGCAGTGCTCGCCACTTTTTTTTGCAATTTTCCTCGTTCCTGGGTGATCAAGTTGCCAAACCAGGCTGTGATGCAACCAATTACAATTCTCTCAGTTTCATCACTAATCAACTTCCACCAAGGAGAATTAACGACACTTATAAACGGTAGATACTGAAGCAGGTAAAACGAGTTTGCAATCCGTGCAGGGTACCAGTTGTGATCATTACTATTCTCCTCCAACCCACAGAATGATAACTCCATTGAGTGATCTTACCAAGTTGTAAATACAATCTCCACTCTGGCACCTGCTGCTTATGCTCCAATTGGAAAATGCATCAAATCCTGACTACAGCTGCACATGATATGGTCTTTTATAGCTGGCAATGGAAACACCCCCCCAGTATTTCTCATTGAACAACTCTTATTGGCGGTTCCACTAATCTGTAGGTTGCTGGGCTGAATCCTGGGATTCTTCTGTTCCATCTTTTATATTTCTGTGTTGTGTGTTTTTAAACAAAAATGCACTTTTAGTAGTGGGCAGTCCTCGTTGTTCTGCCTTGAAAATGGATAAATCTGTTGGTTCATAGAAGTGGGTATTGATCAAAATAGGAAGAAATAAAGCATACTTAGCTGGTTTGGGCTAAAGTTAAAAATAAACACCAAGTATGTTACTGCAAACCAAAGGCCAACTTAATGAAATACATGAAAAACGAAATTGAAAGTTAGTTGTTGAAAAATAAATGGCTGCATTTGAACCAAGGATGGTCTTGCTCCATTCCACTTGGGTCCAAAGGAGGTTTATGAGAATGATCTTGGGGATGATTACATATGATGAACGTTTGATGGCTCTGGGCCTGTACTCGCTGGATTTTAGAATATCATTAGAAAAATAGTTTACTTTAATTAGGTTAAAAAAGTCTGAACTACTATCTATTAGTAGTAACCACATCAGGATATAGATTTTGGCTGGATTCATTGCAAGACAATTGCTGATTTCCTCAATGAAAGGAAACTCTGAAAGTGGTAAAAAATTCATAAAGCTTCAATAGGAATTTTGCAATATTTCAACTTCAGCAATACTTCATCAATTTCTTTCTTCAAGGCAAAATGACTTTACTGGGTTTCCATGGCACTGCCCTTCAGAACACGACCCCAAATAACCATTATTGATAGAAATCTTTAACAATGAAATGTTGATAGCTCACTTTACAATAACAGGACATCACAATGTAACCACACTCTGTCTTCAACATTCATACATCGGCTGTCCCTATAAACCACCAGACAACTCCGAACAAGGATTGTACTTTCATGGAATGTACAGCTCATTGGATGAGCTGAGCCACAAGGCAATTTACACTGCTGTCTTGTCTGCAACCATAGGAGATGCAGCACTTACCCTTTGATCTCTATCCACCTCCAGGAATCTAAACACTTTCCAGGCGATGCAGCAAATTGAAAATGTATTTTCTAATAATGGTTGGGAAATGGAAAAAAATTTCATGCACCCAATTCATGATTGCTTGCACATACACTAACTATGCGCACCAAATCATACACAGAGCATCATGTTATTCATAAGGTGAAATAGGCTTCTCAAGGCAGGGAACAAAACCAGAAACCAAATGAAAAGCTTGGGTCAGGCAGCAGCTATGGAGGGAGACCGTGTTAATGTTTCAGGTCCATCAGAAGTGGAAAAGTGAGAAAATTAGCTTGTTTATGTTGCAAAATATAAAATGGAATTAAAAAAACAGAATGGAATTATGTTCTCCTCCCCTCCTCTGTCCATATCTGGCTCATCTCTTCCCTTTCTCTACTTCGCTCTGTCCCCATCATAAGGCAACCAGTATCCATTACTAGTCCAGACTTCCACAGTTTTCTCAACTGCAGCCAGTTTCCTGCAAGGACGCTATTCAATTGTCCCAATTTCTTTGCCTCTGTTCGGATGACAAGACTTTCTAAACCAGTGCAGGGGATGTGTTCCTTTCTCAGTGACCGCGCCATTCTCTATGAAAGTGACTGATTTCAACCAAATCTCTGTGCTCACCATCTCTCCTCCCAGCCAAAATAAGGACGGGTGACCCTTGCCTTTAAAATAAAAGTAGAGATCTTTGCACATGGAAACAGGATGTGGAACTGAAATTAAAGAAAAACATTTCCTAAAATGTACTACTGTTCTTTGGTGTAAAAACACTCTATGCAGAGGCAGATACTGTATCTATTGGTTCATTCAGCTGTATGCATGCTTCAGTGCAAATGCTGTCAGTGTGGAGTTTGCACTTTCTCCCCGTGACTGGTTTCCCTTCCCTCTTATGTCCCAAACACGTGCAGGCTGGTAGTTTAATTGGCCACTGTAAATTCCCATGCGTGTTGATGAGTGCAGGAACCTGGGGAATTCCTGATACTGTGGAGAGAAGGGAAAATAATGATGGGAATATTGTCGTCAGCATGGACTTGGTGGGCCAGAGGCCCAAATTCATTTCACTGCACCTTAAGGGTGCATGTGACGAATAAAATTGACTGACTTTGCTGTATCTCTAATGAAATGGCTAATCCAACAATTTTGTGGATGAAGCATTTGGATCCAAAGATAGTTTCATGTTCATAACGGTCAAGAAATTGAGACACAAGTCAGATGATTCCATAATATTTTAATAAACAAGTCCCGCAAATCAACTTCACATAGTACCTTACACAAAAAAAATCCTGTCTAAACTTAGTGCCGGCATGGGCAATGCATTAACAAAATATTACTCGGACAAGATGATAACAGATTACAATAATAGATCATTGATAAACTACTAAATAGCCAACACTTCAAGACTCAATTACATCCATAGCTTACATAAGACAAAAGGTCAGCAAAAACAAAGAATTCAAGGCACTATTTCAATGGTAATGTGGGCCATTGATCCAAGTACAGTTGGCCCCAATTGAGGATATCAAATATTTTGCCCACTTGGAGCAGAATAAAATTTTTTTTTTAAAAATCATAGAAAAGACAAATATATCAAAATGCAAATCCTTCACTGGTCAGAAAACATTGAGATTAATCTCAACTCACTCAGTACAAATCTCTGTCATTGAAAGTGCACTTCAAATGTTAACTCGCTTTTGAAGGTGGTACGAATTGCTCCATTTGAGACCAAAATGTTCAGACTAGATCTGACCAAATAGCAGTTTATGTCCAAATGCAATTTTGGCTTTCTTAGATTTATTGGAGTAATTTTATTCCCAAAATATTGCTTCAATCATACTGTTAGCATGAGGATCACCTAACAAGGAACAGGTGATTAGTAGAAGCAAGCTTCTCTCATGATAATGGCAAATCGTGGCTGCAGCATGACATCCAGTTTTTACATAAAGATTATGCACAACTACTCAATTAAATCCACAAGCTCAAATCAAAGCCTAATGGATGGCTTCAAAAGTTAACAGGCAATTGGTAAACCAAAGTTTTATGTCAGAAATAGCAAGTGCTCTCAGACTATTGCAGCATAATTCATTTAGCATGAATATCAAACGAATCAGCACATTTAAATAAGTAACTATGTTTCTCAATTATTTCACAACAATAAAACCATGGCAGTTGATCAAATTAGACATACCAAAATGATTTTGCAATACTTAGTCGTCCCTTACCATAAAATAAACATTCATGTTGCTGCACAACCCAGGCCAACGCAGCTCACATCTATCAGCAACATTTTCTTTGTGTCATGTTCAAACTCAATTGAAAGACAAAAAGAAAATCTTCAGCTGGACAGATGGGAAAGGGGTTATGAGGTACGAGTTGCTTCCAAACAGTAAATCAATAGATCCATTCCATGAAGCAGCTTCATTATCACTCTAAACCAAAGTAAATCAAAAAACCGGGTCTCTCAAACCAGTAGATTTGGTTTTAGATCAAATAGCCAATAACAGACAATATTCTTATTTAGACAGTTTCAGCAGTTCAAGATACCAATATTACAATCTAAACTTTATGCAATCTCAATTTGCTACAGACTCTAGATTTTTTTAAAGTCCTTTGCAAGAAGCATTTTGAAAAGACTGCATTTATTCCCACTCCATGGAAACAAAATCCACATGAAACTTAAAATAAAAAGGCTTTGGTGAAGTGGCAATCCCATCAGACACCAAATGTACTTTAGAAGCTAGTTCATTAACATAAAGCAGGCCTTTGATTTCAAACGATGGGCAAGCTTCTGATTCATTACTGAATACCACTTAGAGTGGATCTTATTTTACTAGCTATACAAGTCTAAGCAAGGACTTGCATATCACAAACAATACAAAGCTTATTTAACGACTCAGTGACCTAATAAATCAAGCCAACTAGTGTAGAACAGTTGTGGTAGACTTCTATTCTGTTAGCTCAGCTACAGGTAACCAGATCACAAAATGGTTAGGTCTCGTAACTGCCTTCATTCCTCAGCAACCAGAAAAGTGTCATGGCCACAAAGCTCACTACATCATGTCACATTTCCTGTCCTGGACATACCCAGCGGGTTTTTCAATTTCCTGGATCATCATTTTGAATATTTGCACTGTGGTCTGAAAAAGAACAATTCAGTTATGTACATAATATTTCCTTCTTACAATATAAATACTTGCCAGAGATGCAAAGCCTAGGATGGCTGGTAAATATTCTCTCCCCTTCCCATAAATGTACGTGAGCAGTGACACTCGAGGGGAAATTAGTCAGTCAGAGTCAGTCGTTAATAATCTGACCAAAGCACCATTATCTTGTTCCAATGGATATATAGTAAACTGTACCCACAATTGGCATAGGCTCAAGTTGGATTTGGGGACCTTTCTTTCTGGGTCCTCAAAGGTGAATAGCCTCCTCCTCTTCCATAATTTTTTTTATTAACATTTTCTCTGACATGCAAGAAAAACAAATCTCATGAACACTGGTTTGGAATCCAAATTTTCAGTACCAGCACAAGGTTTATACATCCTCACTTATTCAGCATGACGCCTCCTTTAAGAGACAAATGTTCAAGCAATCAATTTCTTCCCAATCACTTACATCATTCTGTTTTGCCGACGATTCCAAGAATGCAGCTCCCCAAGAATGTGCGAGTTTCTTCCCTTCTTCAATTTTCACCACTCTATGGAAAAAAAGGAGTAAATATGTCAAAATGACACCATTATTTAAACAAAAAACAAATACACAAGCAATTTTGGCAAAAAATGATTTTTAAAATAAAGACTGAAGTATCGACTTCCACCTCTCTCAAAGATGATACTCCTAAGTCGTTTTTGAACAGAGGCGTTACACTGGAAAACCTTTTATCCAACTTCCAGATCAAAAGATATTTTAAAGACTGTCAGAAACCATTTCTACTGAATTGCCTCGGATTCTATGATCAACTGCTTCAAGATCTGGTTCTCATTTGGAATTTCATAAATTTGAGCCTTAATCATATCTGAATGCACTATCCTTTTGTACTAATTTCCTTTATTTAACTGATTTTTTTTAAATATAAGAGGCAAGTACACATTTAATATCTTTATAATCCCAGTCTTTTACAATAAGAAAAAAACTGGCAAAAATACAATTCTTCTAATTCTCATGAGGACAATTAATACCCAATCATAGACATTTGTGGCAGCAGTTGGCAGGTACCTTTCTTCAACCATCATATTCGGTGTTTAATTTCCCAAGTCATTTCCTCACATATCCAGAAAAGGTAGATGATTTTTTGTTACTGAACTAAGAACATCCCAAATAGAAATCTCTCCTGGACAGTGTAGAAACCAATTCCCTCCCTTGCCACTTATTTGTTGGTTCCCACCTATTACTGAATAATTAAGAATAATCCTTCGTTATAAACAATGTTTTACACATTAAACTTTGCTCTTTAGAGAAAAACTACTACATACCTTTGTTTGGTAAGGTCTTTCTTATTTGCAACCAGCACTGTCGGTATTCTAAACAATTGAGGGGGGGGGGGGGAAACAAAGTTACATCAGATTCAACTATGAAGGCTAGAAACCGTCACCATAACCCTGGCATTTTAGCATCCGTTCACTTTTGGACTGTGGCTTTAAAATTAGGGCTTGGAGTCATTTAGTCCTAAAGAAACCCCAAAACACCATTGAGCAGGCTGTTGACAGGTACATTTATTTCATATGATCAACAGGGCAGCGCTCAGCTGAATTGGGTTTGAGTTCTAATGTGGAAAAAAGACATAACCCGTGAAGCTTTCAACATTGTGGGCCTTGTGCCAGGTTTCTATCTATACTTGGCTTGGGGCATAACTAGTTTTTGTGTATGTCCATATTACGGTTAGAATGTGGTCAGAATCCTTTGCTGTATCCAGCATGCTTAGCCTTTTTTTCTTTTTTTTTCTTCTTTTTTTTCCAATATCACAAGAACTTGAGACAGGCTTTGTTTTACTGTAGGCACATTCTTCTGCAGTCTTTAGCTTGATAAGGGATACATTGGGTAATAATTAAAAGATTAAAAGAAGAACAAATACAGTTTTAGCACTGCTGGTTATGCACAGTACTTCAAATCCATCCTATTTAGCACAATGGTAATGCCACACCACGCAATGGTGGGTGACTCTGATGGGATTTGGCTTTCCAGAAGGACTGCATAGTAGTCACTCTCAACAATACAAATCATGGATAATGCGCATTCAACAGGTAAATGGATTGAGTACATTTTTCTTGTTTCATTTCTCTCACCACATACCAAAGGCCGAGTTTGGCAGTTGTTATTCAGAACTCTGTCAGCTCCACGAGTGCAAATAGTTCATGGAAAATTTGAAGTTACATACTGGAGATCTGGACTGGAGATCAAAATGGAAATCCATTGCCATGCTGACAAAGTTAGAATTTTCTTCCACCTATCCCACCCATCTTCCCTACCCCAAAATAATCCCATAGGAATGAAGATGCCTTGCATTAGAGTGATAACTATAGTGCTTTCCAGTAAAATGTTCTCAGGTACTTCCATACACAGAAGGCACAGGTCAACAAACACGAGAAAGCACTTGCTAGCATGCCCTCACTACTCACCTGCACATTTGGCAAAAACATGGAGGTTCAAAAGGTGGAGCATAATGCGGAGATGATGGCCGGCTGAGGGTTAAATAAATAATGAACAGAGTTAGTCATAACTGTTGGAAGGGCCTTCCAGCAGTTGTTTGCTTGTGCTACTAGTACGTCAGCAGATCTGCCCAAGTTGTAAATAAATCCCCACTCTTGCAAAACCGAGGGAAAATATGTACAGTACGTTGTACAGATGAATTGTGCATTGCATCTTCCTCATTTTATGGAAACTGCATTAAAAACTTCCATTACCACCTATATAAAAAGAAACACGGCATGAATTTTTCATGCACTACTCTATAAGATGGTGTTAAAAAACAGATAAGTGCATTCATCTCTCAAGCACAGCCCTTCATTTAAGCTATTTTAGATGCATGAAGTCTTTGTACCAAAATAACAATTTTAGTGCTTGAAAACCTATTGTAAGTGTATTTAAATCTAAAATGAAGGAGCTACCAGTAACAGTAGTGGTCACACAATGTAGATGTGTATTTTCTTCTCACAATCATATATTTTGAGAGAGTCTAAGGAATCTCAATTCAACATTTAAATAAAACATTCAGAATGTTGCTTTTGATTTTATACGATCACTTGGAGCTGAAAGCAGGCACTTCACAGTGGTCTGGATTTTTTCCTGCAAACTGTACATTAAAAAGCGTGGTTTCAAAGCCAAAGGGTCCTTAGCAGAGTAAAATTTAGACATCAGTGAGCTGCCGCTTACATTGAAATCCTAATAAAGTTAACATGTGCATCATTGGTTATTCCTGATCTCTATTATTGCAGATGGATATCATCCTAACCTGTACTGGTGGAAGTACATAGAGCACAAGAACAAAAGAGCAGCAAGATTTCATGATAAACAATACAACACTGTATCCACAGTGGATACAATACATTTTCTTCGAATAAATGTCATGATTTATCTGTTTGAAAAGATTTAATGGTTCCAAATACTCCTGTAACACTTAATGGTCGGAGAGTATATATATATAGCACAAAATTATAAAGGTGGCAACTATGGACCACCTCCACACCATTGTGTAGAAGGCCTTTCTTAGCTCAGTTGCCATGTGAAACGGAGGTGTCCAAAATCACAGGCTGCAATTTTGACTTTTGAGGATCAGTTATAAGCTTGGTTAAGTACACATCTCCAGAATAGGAAAAACAGTACACAAAGGTAGATCATTTGTTGCCTTATTCAGTTTTAATAATTTGTTCTGTTTGCAGATAAAAGTTGTTGAATAAAACAAAACTTTACATCACACACAAAAATGACAAGTTTGATTATGCCAGCATATTACTGTGGAATTCACACTCTGAAATAAAGTGTACCATAAAACCAAACCATTGAAGGTCTTGAGCAGCAACGGAAATGTCAGTAGACTGATGACTACATTTTAATGGCACATCTCAGTTTCCAGTTGTACCTTTGGCAGATGAGCATACCAACCATGCTCTACTTCCTCCTCACAGTCCTTCCCTAACTGCACCTCCTTAGTCTGACTTACTGTTGCCACGAAGACAAAAACCTACTTATTTCATTGCAAGAAACCTCCTGAAATGAGGCATTATATTACAATATTAAAGTTCCAGTTATACTTATCCTACCCCATGATATAATTTTGACGGTCACAACTAAATGTTCTTCAGTAGAATAAGACACATTGGATCACATAAGAGAAAAAAACGTAAGCAAGTGTGCCAGGAGCTGTGAATACCAACTACTTAAAATCACACAACATATTACAATGACTTTACGCAATCAATAAAGGTCTTATGCAAAACACTGCAGTTGAAATCTTTAACTGTACAAAGTCACACTGCCATTCAAATACATGAGTAACATTTATCAGCTTCCTCACATTGGTAAGTATTCGAATAAAATCAACTTTTATGACCAGTAAGATATTGCAGATGCTGTAAATCTTACAGATAAACAGAAAATCCTGCAAATGCTCAAATAAAAACAGGCAGCAACCTTGCATGGTCAACTACCTGAAAACTGCACTCACAATCTTTACGTTAACTTCCCACAAGTTTTTTTTTCTAATTTAAAATATATTATCAGATCCAAAATTGGCTTGGGCTATAGAAGATTTGGGGCAGTGGTAGAGGGGAGTTGGATTGGACACACCCTCAGAAAACCTGCCACAAACATCACCCGGCAAGCCCTGAAATGGAACCCCCAAGGAAAAAGGAAAAGAGGTCGCCCCAGGAACAGCTGGAAAAGAGGTGTCCAGACAGAAATGTCTGAGAGTGGGCACAACTGGGGAGATCTCAAAAGAACTGCCAACAACCGAGTGAGGTGGAGGACATTTGTCAATGGCCTCTGCTCCCTAGAGGAGCAAAGGGCTTAAGAATAAGAAGTAGAGGGGTATTTTTCTTATTGGAGGTCTGTAACTATGGTATTCTGCAAGGATCGGAGCTGGAACCTCTTGTTCCTAATGTACTGTAGATTACTGAAAAAGTAAGTGGCCTGATTAGCAAGTTTGTAGCCGACACAAAAATTCATGATGTTGTGGATAGTGAAGAAGGTTGTCAAAGGACCCGGCAAGATATAGATCAGGAGAAAGTTTGGGCAGAATAGTGACAGATGAAGATTAATCCAGACAAGTATGAGGTATTCCATTTTGGGAGATCAAATGCAAGAAGTATACTGTAAATTGCAGGACTCTCTTGTGCCCTGATGTATACAGGGATCTAGGGGTGCAAGTCCATAGCTCCCCGAAAGTGGCGAAACCAGTGGATAGTGTGGTAAACGACGGCCATTTGTTTGTTAACAGTACGATCACTGGTGCCACGCAGTAGACAGTGGTGTCGTGCTCATCCTCCAGCAGCAGGCATGGCTCACTCGCAACAGAGCCGGGATACCTGTCCCAAAAGCAAGCCGCCAAGCCCTGCCCTGCCCTGCTTGTCCCTAAGGGCCGGAGAAGAGTGGGAGAGACTATCCATGATCTCCAGAGATGCTGCCTGACCCGCTGAGTTACTCTAGCACTTTGTCTTTTTGGGTGTGTCGCATTAAGGCAGAACGATTTGAATCGGCTAGGAAAGTAAGAAAGTTCTCCCTCAAAATATAATTTACTGATACTTACTGAATTTTCCCCACTTTGTCCAGTAGTTTACTGCGAATTATCTTAATCATTTCAAAACTGTAAAAACACCAAAGGACAGACATTAAGAGCAAAAGATTATAAAGTTATAAGAAACAGTTATACTATTCTACAAGTTAGTGCATAAAAACTTAAGTCCGCTCTCACCTCCCAAGGAACCCTCTTGCTCAAAATGCATTATTGTTCAATTTCCTCAAGTTAGTACTTACCCCAACTTTCCCTAAGTTAGTACTTGCTAGGTTATCTACGTGCATCAAAATTTAATCAATGGCAGACTAGACCACAGAGAGATGTTTTGGCCCTGGTGGTGGGCAAAGAGAAGAGAGATCCTATTCTGGTTCAGTGATTCAACTCTGCAGATGCAATGATCACATTCTTTAATTTAAAAATTCCAAAGTAGCCAAGCTAAACCTTGATGGTAGTAAAGCCTCACCTTGCATCCAATTATACTTATTCATCACTATGCACACTAAAATAACTAGTTTCTTTGGCTCTTCAATCAAATACCCAAGATCAATCTTTAAGCAATTTCATCTTATAATTGCTGTCAAATCACATCAGATATTAAAATTACTCCCATCGACTTCAGAATATTTTTAATCTCGTTTACTCACCTCTTCATAGATGTTACAGAGTACACCAAAATATACCCATGAATGTTCACTGAGTGGGAGAAGCTGAAAATGGAATACTCATCCTAAAAGTTGAACAGGAAAAAAATAATGCTGGAGAACACAGAGCAGTACAGCATAAGAACAGGCCCTTTGGCCCACAATGTCTGTGCTGAACACAAGAAGAAAGTGAAATACAAGTTACCAAAAGTAGCAAAGTGTCGTCAACTTAATATTTGGCAACACAAATGCGATACCAAAAAAGTCTGCAAAACAGTTAGTTAGTACAATATTCACAGTAAATCACATGACAGTTTTGAAACATTGTGCCACCCAAACTGTAAACCCATCTACAACACACAAAGACCTCACCTGCCCAGCAGTATCTACTAGCTGCAGGTAGAACTCTTGCCCATCGAAGTTTATGGTTTTAGTAAATGCTGCAAAAAAATGTTTTTAAAGAAGTCACATGAGCAGAATGTTTGCAATAATAAGTTCAATATTGCAGATGATAGCTACACTGTCCAATCAATAACTCAGCAAACAAGGTGCAGTATTTCAGTTAATGCTGACTCATAATCTCAATAATCCTAACAGGTGCTCTACTTCAGATGCATATTTCACCCCCCCCCCCCCCCATCCATAATCTTTTGAGCATTGAGCAAGATCCAGTATTTATGCTACATGTTGTTCCATTTATCGCCCGACAAGCAAGGTAACCACATTGATTCACAATCTCAATAATCCTTCCACATGTAGTATTTCAGCACAGCTGCCTCAAGAATCAATCAAATGCACATAAACAAAAAGAGAAGCAGCTCTGTTTCTAGGGAAACCAGCAGATTTCACTTACAGTGAAAGCAGCTTAGAAGAAATACACATTTATCTGATCAATTTGAAAATTGCAAAGCCAGCCTGACATCAGACCAGGATGTAACAGGCTTATATAACATGGTACTCAGTGCTACATCCACAAGCATTTAACAAGGTGAATTAGACATCAGTTGCAATCATTTTCCAGAAGATACAAGTTGTGCTTCAGTGGGCAGCCAAATGCAAACTAGGGGGAATGTCCATTGCAATTCTAAGAGTGCACTACACTGTCATCTTTTGGAAGAAAATTAAATCCCAGGTCATATGTTGCTCATATACTGTAGATATAAAAGGCCACAGAACTAGAAGAAGGAATTTTGCTGCTGCCCTGCTGCTAATGTTTATTCCTTAATCAACATGTAGAACAGATCACCATATTTCTAATGTGGACAAAAATGGGCACAAGTCCAACAACTGCAACTACCCCCCCCCCAACAGGATTTGATTGCCTTTGAACACCTTTGTGAGTTGCACTGTTGAGAGATGTGCTGTAGGGAAGTTATTTTCAATCTCTCATACACAGCAAGTGTGTCGTCAAACAATATTTCATTACTTGTGCATCTTCTTGCTCAACATATGTGAAGTGTACTTTAAAAAAAAAGAAATGAAAAAAGTAACTTCAGTCCTAGAAATATCCCAGCAATCCTAAAGACCATAATGTTGACAACATGATCAGTTATGATGACCTGTTCTGTTATAGGAGACAAAAAAAAACAAACCCTTAAAGCTATTGATTGATCCATGTGGATGAAAGCAGTGTCCAACACATCAGGATCTGAAGGAGCAAAGAATGTTCAAAGAAAAACCTGCCACTACACTCCTAATCACAGAGTTGACTTCAAATTTGCTCAGCCAGTTATGGCACCACTAATGATATTTACATATAAAAGACCATACTCACTATTCTCAATTGTAGGGTCGTAGCAATCCACGAAACGTCCATCCACAAATTGGACTGCCAGAGACGACTTTCCTACAAAGTTTAATTCAAAGCTAAGACATAATGAAAGATAAACAGCATTTGCCTTAATTCAAGGGGAAAAAAAATCTGTTGTAATATTGTTGGTCATTATCACGAAGGCACTTTTTTCAGGATTTAAAAAAAATTTAGACTTAAGATTTGCAATAACGGCTCACCTTTGTTTTGCATAGTTCCAGTACTTATCCCCCCCCCCCCCCTCCATCTCCCCAATGCCCTCATTCATCTCCAATAAACTGCAGATGCTTGTTTAGAAAAGATACAGTGCTGGAGTAACTCAGCGGGTTGGGCAGCATCTCTGGAGAACATGGATAGGTAACATTTTGGATCAGTTACCTTCTTCAGACCGGAGAAGGGCGAGGACTGAAGAAGGGTCTCAACCCAAAAGGTCACCTATCCATATTCCCCAGAGATACTGCCTGACCCACTGAATTACTCCAGCACTTTATGTCTTCATCATTGATCTCCTTCTTTACCTCTCTTCAAAACCAATAATCTAAAATTAACAGGCTTTCACCACCCTCACTCAGCTGGCGGCATCACCACCATTTGCATCAGTCTCTCCCATGGTTTCTACCCATCTCTCAACCCTCCTGCGACTTAAATCATACCAGTTTTCTTTTGCTGGGACTGTCAAAAGATTGATCCAAAATATGAACTTTGTTTGCCTTGCCGCAGGTGCTACCTGACCCGTGGATTTACAACATTTTGTGTTTTCAATCTCAGCTGCCCTACCCCGGTTGCTGAATGATCTTTAAAAATTTGCAGCCAAGGCAGACAAAATTGCAGAATATTCACTTTCTATTTACTTTGGTGTCTTGCAAGTCAACAGAAGCCAAGCCTAGAGACCCTGGGAGTGTTCAAGAACCAACAGTGGATGATGAGATTGCCAAGGTCAAGTTTTGAATGATGTAAAAATAGGATGTTAAAAATACTTCAGTAAATGAAAAAACAAATTACAAATGCCAGAAATGTGAAAAAGAAAATGCTGAAAACACTCAGCAGATCAAGCAGCATCCGTGGAGAAGAAAACCACCAAACAGGCTACAAAGTGAAGTCAGGCAATATCACTGGCAACATGTACTTCCCGAATGAGCTCAATGCATTTTATGTTCACTTTGAACAGGTCGGTGAAAGGACGTCACCTGCCCAGTTAGCCTTAGGATGTTTGGCATGTCTCCAACGACAGATGCACCATAGAAAGCATCCTACCCGGCTGCATCACAGCTTGATTTAGGAACAGCTCTGTTCAAAACAACAAGAAATTACAGAGAATTGTGGATGTAGCTCAGTCTGTCACATGGACTTCCCACCATCAACATATAGGATATAATTTCCTAGTTATTGTGAGTTCCACGTTATCCCCAAAGTTCTGCACGTTTAGTTTATTATTGTCACATGTACCGAGGTAAAGTGAAAAGCCTTTTGTTGCAGGCTATCATCAAAACGACTGTACACGATTACAATAAAAAACGTCCACAGTGTAGAGAAAGGGTACAACATTTAATGCAAGGAAAAGTCTGATAAAAGATAGTTCAAAGGTCTCCAATGAGGTAGACGAGAGGTCTGAAGTGCACTCTGGGGTAACCAGGGTGAGGCGGGTCATAACGTATGCCGATTGCTTTGCTGAGAACTTAAGAACTTGAAGCTTTCGACATCTCCACTTCAACACCATCTTTGAGGTATGTGTACTGCTTTGAGGTATGTGTACTGCTTTTATTTTTAAAGTACATTTTGAATTCGTTTCCATTTCTTGAATACTGCACCACTGATATGATGGTTTGTGTGACAATGAACACAACACTTTATAGACAATAGACAATAGGTGCAGGAATAGGCCATTCGGCCCTTCGAGCCAGCCATTCAATGTGATCATGGCTGATCATCCCCAATCAGTACCCTGTTCCTGCCTTCTCCCCATAGTTCTGGACTCCCCCAACATCGGGAACATGTTTCCTGCCTCTAGCGTGTCAAACACTTAACAATCTTATATGTTTCAATGAGATACCCTCTCAACCTTCTAAACTCCAGAGTGTACAGGGGTTTGGATTGGTTCTGGGATCTTTGTACTTGGATTCTAATGAACATTTTCATGGACCTTTGCTCCCATCTACTGATTCAGGGAGGTCATTAGTGTTCTAGAATCTTTGGCTACTCTGGCATGATCAACATGGGAATTATTCATGTAAATAATTACATTTAATGTGAATAGGGAGCAAAAATAGAGCCACTGTTTTGCTTTATTTAGTTTGGTATATTATTGCCACTTGCATCAAGATACAGTGAAAGGCTTTTGTTTGTGTGTTAACCAATTAAATCAGATAATACCCTATGAATACAATCAAGCCAAACACAAATACAACAGGTAGAGCAAAAAGAAAAGTACCACAGTGCAGAAAAGTGTGCAGCATTCTAGTGTTACGGTTACAGAGAAAATGTCTAATGTCCACAATGAGGTACGTTACAAGATTGGGAGTGCACCCTAGCTTCAGGAGAGAACCATTCAGAAATCTGATAAAAATGGAAAAAGTCATACCCAAGTCAGGGGTTATGGGGAGAAGGCAAAATAATGGGTTTGTGGGGGAAAGATAGATCAGCCATGATTGAATGGTGGAATAGACTTAATGGGCCGAATGTCCTAATTCTACTCCTATGACTTACGAACCACAGCAGCCAATTTGCCCACTGCAAACTCCCACAAATGGGAACGAGAGGGGAAAAAAACAGGTAAAAATATAAAACAAAATGCTGTTTTAAAACAGGGGAGGGGGGGGATGCCAAATAAAGGACATGCGTTTCCTTCCACTACTAAGACACATTCCCCTTATTTTCTTAATTTACCGTTAGCTGAGATGGGGAGGGGGGGGAATGGCAAAAAAATGTTAGCATGCAAGTGAACGAATGGGAAATGTTTGAATGTGAAGGCGGATAACTGAATGTCATGCCCAAATGAGGATTTACAAAATTTCAGTTTCATTAAATAGGAACAACGTCAGTGGAGAGTTGGAGAGAGAGCGGGAGGGAGGAGGAAGACCGGGAGACAAACGCCACAGAAAGTAAAGCCACTCACCGACTGATCTGTACCCTAGCACCGCAATCTTCCGCGACTTCGCCGGAGCCATCTATTTAAATGTTTAGCCGGATGGGGGAGGAAGTCTATTTTTAAATCAATTTAAACAACCCGGTCTGGCGCTGGCCACGTGACGGCAACGCGTGTTTACAACCTGGAGAGCGGGAACCGAACGAGACGATCTCTTTTTCTTCACCGATTTATGTAACCGTCCACTGTCTCGTTAATCGCCCACGAGGGCGTCATTTTTAGTCATGTTATTTAGCTTCTCTCTTCACTCACGCTTACACACAGCAACAACAATAACAACAACAAACCCTTCACGCCATTTGCACGGAGCGGTACCTGTCCTGTCACTCACGACCGAGGCGCCGCCCCCTCTCCCCGGCTGCGCGCCCTCTCCTGGGCGGCTCGCGGCCGCGCTGCCCACCAGCTTCGTGTCGCCGGCACGGTGGCGCAGCGGGTAGAGCTACCGCCTCACAGCGCCGGAGACCCGGGTTCGATCCTGACCACGGGTGCTGTCTGTACGGAGTTTGCACGTTCTCCCCGTGACCTGCGTGGGTTTTCTCCCGGTGCTGCGGTTTCCAAACACTTGTAGGTTAGTGCTGGAGTAACTCAGCGGGACAGGCAGCATCTCTTGAGAGAAGGAATGGGTAACGTTTCGGGTCGAGACCCATCACCATTTCTGAACCCGAAACGTCACCCATTCCTTCTCTCCCCTGTCCCGCTGAGTTACTCCAGCATTTTGCGTCAATCTTAGGTTTAAACCAGCATCTGCACTTCCTTCCTGCAGGTTTATAGGTTAACTTATTATTTATTTTATGTAAAGCACTTTGGTTTCAACACGAGTTGATTTAAAACGTGCTATATAAATAAAACGTACTTACTTACTTACTAATTGGCTTCGTGAAAATTGTCCCTGTTGTGTAAAATAGTGCTAGTGTACAGGGTGATCGCTGGTCTTTAGTTTAGCTTTGGAGGTACAGTTAAGTTTATTGTCACGCGTGTGCCTCGAGTCAGTCTCCAAGCTTCACACTGACCATTTCTCAGTTCAGTTTATTGTCACGTGTACCGAGGTACAGTGAAAAGGTTTTGTTGCATGGTAACCAGAGAGCGGAAAGACAATACATGATTACAATCGAGCCATTCATAGTGTACAGATACATGATAAGGGATGTATTTCTCCCGCACACCCCCTTTCATTTCCTCCCTTCCTCCTCATCCTCCCCTGTGCCCCACCAAGACTCATACCTATTTCGCCCCTCCTCCTCCATTCCTTTCTTTGACTTCACAAGTTGCAACTCTTCAAGTAAGTAAGTAAGTTTAAGTAAGTTTATTGGCCAAGTATTCACATACAAGGAATTTGCCTTGGTGCTCCGCCCACAAGTAACAACATGACATACAGTGACAGTTACGAATGACTCAGAAAACACTAAACATTAATAATAATAAAACATTAATGATAAAACACCATTGATCAAGCATGTGAACCAACAAAATACCAGATCAAAAGGAGGCTACAGATTTTTGGATGTTGAGTAGAGCAACTACTCGTGGATAAAAAACTGTTTTTATGTCTGGCTGTGGCAGCTTTGACACTCCGGAGTCGCCTTCCAGAGGGAAGTGATTCAAAGAGTTTGTGGCCAAGGTGAGAGGGGTCGGAGATGATCTTAACCGCTCGCTTCCTGGTCCTTGCAGCGTACAGTTCATCAATGGAGGGAGGGTTGCAGCCAACAACCTTCTCTGCTGATCGGACGATTCGTTGCAGCCTCCAGGTGTCGTGCTTGGTGGCTGAGCCAAACCAGACCAAATCAGTCTATCTCACACGTCCTGTGTTTTCATCTGTGGCCTTTGCTCCAACCATCTGCCCATCGACCCCCCCCCCCCCCCCCCCCCGAACCTATTACCTGCCACGCTTTGTCCTGCCTCTCTTCTCCCACCTTTCTCCACCCCCCACACAATCAGTCTGACGAGGGATCCCAACTAGAAACGTCGCCAATCCTGTTCTCCAGAGAAGCTGCCTAACCCACTGAGTTACTCCAGCACTTTGTCTTTTATTGAAAACCAGCACCTGCAGTTCCTTGTTTCGACCTCAATTCTATCTTGTTCTCCCTTGTCCAGTCCCTTCTGACCTACATCCGAGACACCTCACGCTCTTTTCAAACCTTCAATAATTCCTGGACCATCCAGTTCCTTTAAACCTCCATTCCCCATCAAGAAGGTTGCAGGGTCCTCCTGTTCGTCCTTGAACAGAGACCCAATCAATCTCTCTCTTTTAATATTCTCCTCTGCCTGGCTGAACTTGTACTCGCCGTCAACAACTCCTCTTTAACTCCACTCACTTTAAAATGAGTCTAAAGAAGGGTTCTGACCCGCTGAGTTAGGTTTAGGTTTATTATTGTCATGTGTACCGAGGTACAGCGAAACGCTTTGTTTTGCATGCTATTCAATCAAATATACCAGCAATTTGTGTGTTTTTTTTACATTCGGACTTGTGGGTGTTCAGATTGCCATGGTATATTATGAATTGAGATGTAAAACCAGGATGTTGGAACTGCTCCTGTGGATGAAAATTTAAACAGAAAAACTGCAGATGCTGGGAATGTAAAATAAAAACAGAGAATGCTGGAAAAACTCAGGTCATCTAATATAGTCAAATGCACTTTTACTAGAGGTTTGGAGAATTTCTAATCTGTTATGTTAAATAGAATTTATCAGTGCATAAGCTAATTTTGAGAAGTACTGGGGACCAAACAAAAGACTTCTCAGCCATAATAGGGTCAAACATCATGTAATTAGTTGAACACTGTTATGAAACGAAAAAGCATTGAATCTGAAGAGGATATCAGACATGTTTTTTTGTTGATTGTCGAAGTTTAGAGTTACACTTTCTTTGTGTTTCAACAAAACTTGCCCTTGCTAAATAGGAAAATCTAATTAATGTTGCCATGGGAATTAGTCCTCCTATACATTGCAAAGTGATCACTTTCACATCTGAGTCTTGACAATAATTGTCAGGATTAAAATTCACCCTGTGTTGTGACAGCCAGGCCAGATTCCCATCCTTGCCTCATACGTCCTACATTACAAAAGTAACTACACTTCAGAAAGTACCTCATTAGCTGCAAACTGCTTTGGGACATCCTAAAAGAGAAGTGAAAGGCGTTAGATGTACACAAATCTTTCCCCCCTCCCCCTCAGGAATGCTGAATTCAGAGCAGAAACACTGCCCAGTTTTCACTAAATGTAATGCCTCTTTGGCTGCTATAAACTAAATCAGAACAGCCTGAGGTTTGAGTTTGTAAAGTTTTTAGTTTCTTGGGATTGAAACTATTGTTGCATTTTTTTTCTCACATTATTCAAGTATACTTTTAGAATGCTGCAGAGTTATTTCTATTGATCCTTCTGATCTGTCACAATGTGCAAGGTAGTGGGAGGTTGCTCCCATTGGAAGCTACAGTATGATGTATGTTCAAATGCAATCAGCTGATAATTGACTCAGTTCATTTATTTTTAGTAATTTGTATGTGAAAATCCCAGCATAACAATGATTCTGTATTATCACATATACCAAGGTACATTAAAACATTAAAACATCAGTAAAATTATCAGCATACGTAAATACAATCCCAGATTAAGTACAGAATGTATAGAAACAGCTCAATGAGACCAAATGTAAAGGGCCTGTCCACTTGGCTGTCGTTCGCGTGGCATTTACGCGACCTGTGTGGGTAGCGTGTGGGTAGCGCGGGGACGGGCGCATGGAGTGGTGTGGAGGAGTGTGGAGTGGCGTGGAGGAGTGTGGACTTCGTCCTGAACTAAATCTTCGCGCACCAACGGCCTGTCGCGTAACTGACGGCCAAAGTGGGACAGGCCCAAGACCCTGGCGTGATGCAACATCTCACCTCCAACAGCAGCAGAAGCAGGCAATCGATCGCCGAGCTCGGCCTGGGGCTCACGGCCGTTGCGGATCCGGATCCGCCCCCACTCCTACTCCCAGAGTGGGGCCAAGACGATTGGAGAGAGACACAAAATGCAGGAGTAACTCAGCGGGACCGGCAGCATCTCTGGAGAGAAGGAATGGATGATGTTTCGGGTCAAGACCCTTCTTTCAGACTGAAGAAGGGTCTCGACCAGAAACATCATCCATTCCTTCTCTCCAGAGATGCTGCCGGTCCCGCTGAGTTACTCCTGCATTTTGTGTCCATCTTCAAATGACGTCACGCGTCCGCTCCAGACGGCTGTGCGGACGCATGATGACGCACGCGACTCTCGCGGGACCGTCGCGCGTCAGTCACTACCGGCCTGTCGCGTAAGTGACGGCCCAAGTGGGACAGGCCCTTTAGTCTTTGCAACATTTTCGAAGTCTCAGCTGCAGCTGGCCATGAAGTCCCATTGCAGCCCTCGCCTCAGTCCAGATCGTCCCGCGAACCATCATCCCTCTCCTTACCCGGTCACCTTCTGCCTCTGTGCCCCAGGGTGCCTCCCACAGCCGACCTTGAGGGTGTGGAAGGTATGATCCCCGGTCCTTCTTACCGGCCCTTTATCCGTATCCGTCATCGTCGCGATTCCCTCCACCCTCCTCTCTGGTACCTGGTCTTCGGGGGCGAGCAGGGGTCGGGCTCGGAGGCTTCCCTCTCCAGGCAGGTTCCTGATGTCTGCGTCGTGCGAGCCAGGACTGCTGCCGGTGGCACTGCCATTTTGTGATTCTATAGCAGTTATTATCAGGACACAACATCTGCTGTCAAGTGACATGGTGGCAAGAGTACCTTATCCATTTCAGCATCAGAAAAACCTAAAGAATCACAACTTACTGTGATCTTCATAAACTGGAGCTTGTGTAGTTATCCTACTCACCGATTTCTCCATTTCAGACACATTTATTGTAGCTCCACGAATACCAACTTTGCTCACTTGCTGAAAAACAAGTTTAACATCCATCTGACTCTTCTGAGTTCTCTCTCATCTTCCCTATATCAATTTCCAAACCCTTGGTGCGATATGGCATTCGTAACTGCTCTTCAAAAGTACGTCCTTAATTGGAAATGCTTTGAGGCTGCAAAAATCATAATCAAATTGCAAATCTTTCTTTCTAAGTCTGTTCTGCTGTGGCATTTGTTCACATTACTACGTTTGAACTGACCAAAAAAATGACACAAGCTGCTCAGTGGGTCAGGCAGCATCTCTGGAGAACGTGGATGGATGACTTTTTGATGTTCTTCAGACTGAAGAGTCCCACCCCGAAACGTCACCTATCCACTTTCTCCTGAGACATTGCATGACCCGCTGGGATATTCCAGCACTCTGTGTCGTTTTCTTTTTATAAATCAGCATCTGCAGTTCCTTGTTTATACTTGGAACTGACCGACTTTGATCTTCTGTGGCTAACTTTCCCATGCTTACCTCATTTAGTTCACATATTGATTCCATCACACTCATACCTTCGAGAACTCACGAGTGGCCAGTTTTCTTCATTCACTAATTGAACTGTAAAAAATGAGCATAAATTGGCATTGCTCAGTTTCCATTTGACATCATTTTTTGCACCAAAGTTAATGAATAATGGAAAATAAATTGCAGAACCTTTCTCCTTCTTGTCTGCAAAAATCCATTGGTTCTAAATTCTCTTTTGCTGAAATCTCTATTCATGCTCACAGCAATGTGTCGCAACTGCTCCTGACCACTCAGCACTAAAGCCACATTACTTACTAAGTAGAAAGACCTCAGAGAATCTGTGGATTAACTGATCTGAAGTAATCGCCCATCACTTTCTCGACTGTTCATTTGCCAGGAAGGTCTGGAAAATGGTCCTTGCCATGGTTCCTCGACCATCTATAACAGAGCACTCTCGGATCTACGGCTGTACCCGGGGACACACGCAGAAACAAACATCAAGTGCTGTTGGGAGATCATTAACTCGGGGAAAAACGCACTTTGGTCTGCCCAAACCGTGTGGCTCTTCCAGTACAGTGACATGTCCATCAGGTAATGTTACCGACTGGCCCATTCCACACTGTTGGAGTACATGCTGAGGGAATCACTGAAGCTTGGTGCAGCTAACGCTAAGGCTTTGTGGGAGACGACCACAGTCTAGGGTCCTTCCGCTGTTGGATACTGTAGGGCTCTGTAACAGCCCCGTAAATATTATCCAAAGTGGGCACATGAGTGACATTGGTGCTTTGATGGCACAGTGAATATAAAGTAACACATGTAATGATTGTATTGTACTTCCTGTATATATTTTTATGAATAAAGTTTGTTGTTGGAATAAGAAAATTAACTGATCTGTATTCCATCATCCGGTTAAAATAAGCTTTTTGTTCAATACTAAAGCTCACCCCATCTACCACTGCCCAACTGGATCCTTCCAACCATTGCTTCATACTTAGTAGTCTTTGAGGAGATTCTGAAACAAACCACATTCTATCATCACTCTCTTCCTGTCCGATGGTATAAGTCAGACAGTTGAGGTGGTCTTTGAGAATTCATGGCTGCCTCTCCTTGGCTCCCGTGCTGCTCGCACTGGCACTGACTCCGAGCAAAATGCAGTGCTGGAGGAACTCAGCGGGTCAGGCAGTGTCTGTGAAAGGAGTGGACAGGAGAAAATTTCAGGTCGGGATTCTTCTTCAGACTGATTCAGTCTCAAGAAGGGTCCTGACCCGAAACCGCCACCTGGACATTCCCTCCACAGATGCTGTCTGACCCGTTGAGTTCCTCCAGCACTATTGTCTTATGCTCAAGATTCCAGGTTCATGCAGTTCCTTGTGTGTTCACTTCTGTCTCTGAGCTGACTGGTGTTCCATCTCATGCACAAAGCTTCGTACTTCTCTCTTCAACGTGTATATTTTTGGCAATACATGGTTCTACAATGACGATTTTCTCTGCGGAAGAGGTGGAGCTGGTGAACTGAGGAATGTGCAACCCCACTGATGTTTCGGAGAGAGCATCCATTGAGTTATCAACAGCTTGGATTAGCGGTGGGTTCTCACAAGGGTCAGGAATAGAGGATATGATTACCTCTTAACACTATAAAATCTGTCTACATCAGCAGAGAAAATGAAGCCTCCATCTGACTTTTAATCTGTGCTCTTTTGCAGTCAAAAAAGTGCTGTATGCATATAACAGCATCAATGCTGCACATCAATCTAGGTTAGATGTAGCAACATGCCATAACAGCATGCATTGTTGCACTGCTTTTAACATTAAATAAGATCATGATTACACTAACTGTTAGGAACAGTGTCAATAGACAATAGGTGCAGGAGTAGGCCAATCGGCCCTTT